>JAVXUL010040357.1:0-11035 GCA_035590515.1 Trichilia minutiflora
TTTCGTCTAGTTCATCCCCGAACCACCACCATCATACTGGAGGAGAGTTGGCTTTGATACCAATTGTAACACCTGGTCCAAGTCTGTCAACAATATTGTCTGCTTTGACCCAACCATTGGGGCCTCATGGGTTTGTTTTTCATAATGGGTTATCCTGAGAACTTTTCAAGAGGTCACCCATCTTGGTACTCCTCTCATTCAAACACGCTTAACTGCGTAATTCTTAGAGTTAAGTTGATAACTTGGTTCCAACTCTATATATATAGCTCACTAACTTTCTCTCCCATTTCGATATGGGATTTGATTCATCCCTGCCATCTTAGAAGCCTGCCAGAAGCTACTCCTTACTCAAGCACCCTCGTCCCGGTGCCACTTCCCACCCTCATTGGACCAGGATGTTACAGGCCTACTGGCTTTCGTCTGGTTCATCCCCGAACCACCAATATCATCCTAGAGGAGAGATGGCTCTGATACCAATTATAACACCTGGTCCAAGTCTATTAACAATATTGTTTAATTTGGCCCAACCCTTGGGGCCTCACAGTTTTGTTCTTGATAATGAGTTATCCTGAGAACTTCTTAAGAGCTCACCCATCTTGGTACTACTCTAGTCCACATACGCTTAACTTCGTAGTTCTTGGAAAGAAACCACTATCCATCTCAAAAGGTCTTGTTGATAACTAAGTTCTAATTCTACATATATAGCCCAGTAACCTTCTCTCCCATTCCGATATGGGATTCGGTTCATCCTTGCCATCCTAGAAGCCGCTCTTTGCTTAGGCACGCTTACCCCAACCCCACTTCCCATCCTTATCGGATTGGAATGTTACAAAAATACTTTGTTGGGACTGATTGTCAAAAGAAAATGTTTGTTTTGTGGGAAGTTAAGACATTTGAAGAGGAATTATCCTTAGTGCTGTAAATGTTTTGAGAAGACAAAACAAAAGTACACATAGTTGTATGATGATTGATTATGAATTAATTGTTATTTTTTATCATTACTCCTGGATTTTAGATTCAACAGCTACATCTCATGTGTATACCTCTCTAGAGACAATACCTAATAGTTTAGTATTGTTAAGAGGCGAGATCATTTTAAGAATGGCTAATAAAGCAACAGTTGTTGCTGAGACCAAAGGATCTTACGAACTTAGATTGTTTATCAAACATATTTTGAGCTTAAATTCTGTTTTGTATTTGGCCTATATAAAGATGGTTACAATGTGTAGTTTAATCGAAATAAATGTTTAATACATTTGGAAAATATATTTGTAAGTAAAGTTATAAATACAAATGATTTATATGTCTTAGAATTAAATAATAGTTATTTAATAAAATCTATTATAAATAAAATAATTCATGGTAAAACAAATCCTAAATATCCATAGTATCACAGGTTAGGTTATATAAATGACAGGAGATTGATTCAACTAGGAGAAAGTGAACTTTTAAGTTCACTAGGTTTTAAACCATTTTCAACTTCTGAATCATGTCTTCAAGGAAAGATGACCAAAGCTCCCTTTAAAAATAAAGGTGAGATAGCCAAAGACCTATTAAAATTCATACATATAGATATATATGGACCATTTAGTATTATAGGTGTTGACTACTTCATTACCTTTACTGATATACATCACGGTTTGGGTATGCACATTTAATGAAATAAAAATCTAAATCCATTAAAAACTTCAAGGAATTCAAGAATGAAGTAGAGAAACAGACTAGAAAGAGTATTAAAATTCATGATCAAATCTTAGAGGAGATTATTTGAGTATATAGTTTCGAGAATTCTTAAGAGAAAATAAAATAATTTCCCAATTGACTCTTCCATATACATCAAAGTTAAATAGTATAGCAGAAATGAGGAATCATACCTTCTTAGATATGGTATGATCTATGGTGAGTTTTACAGACTTACCAGTACTATTGTGGGGATATGTCCTGCTTATCGTTGTACATATCCTAAATAAAATCCCATCAAAAAGTAGTCCAAAAGACTCCATATGAGATTTGGTATGGAAAGAAACCCAGTCTTAATTATATGAGAATATAGGGTTATCCAGCGTATGTTAAGCTAGTTAACACTAACGAGCTAAATGTAAAATATGAGAAGTGATAATTCATTGGGTATCCTAAAGATAGCTTAGGATATTATCTCTACTTCCTTTCTAATCAATTAATTTTGATCAATAGCAATGCACACTTCTTAGAAGAAGAATTGTTAGAAGAAAGTGGTGTGGGAAGAGCAATTGAGCTTAAGGAATGGTCCTTAGAAACTCAAACTGATGATACCAATGCTGGACTATCTAATTTCTAAACCTCAGTTTCAATTCCAACTTCAATTAAAAAATCTTTTAGAGTATTGTGACCTTTGAAACAATATGGACTTCTTCATGAATGGGAGTATGACTCTTACACAGTAAGAGAGGTAGATTATGGTGATAATACTTAAAGTTGCAAAAAAGCAATCCCGGATAAAAGTTCAGGTAAATGATTAAAGGTAATGGATTCTGAAATACAATCTATGTACACCAACAAAATGAATTATTTCTATTGGCTGTAAGTAGATCTTTAAGAGAAAGATTGGCAAGGATGGTAGGATAGAGACCTAAAAAGCATGATTAGTTATGAAGGAATATACTAAAAAACAAGGGTTGGATTATGAGGATACCTTCTTACCTGTGGCTATGATTAAATTCATCTAAATTATGCTAGCCATTGTTGTATACTACGATTATGAGATCTGACAGATAGATGTAAAATCTACATTTCTCAATGAATATCTTAAGAAAAATATTTATATACAGCAAACTATTGGTTTTGTATTCACTATAGACAGGAATAAGGTATAAGTTGCATCGATCTATTTATAGATTGAAGCAAGCTTCTCATAGCTGGAATAAACAATTTGATGATGTGATCAAATCATTTTGCTTTGAGAAAAATTCGAATGAAACTTGTGTTTATAAATGGGTTGAAGATCATGCTATTATACTCCTCATTTTATATGTAGATGGTATATTATTGATGGGCAATGATATGGTATAATGACTAAGGCAAATACATAGTTATTCAGAACCTTTTCTATGAAAGATCTTGAAGAACCAATTTGTGTTCTTAGAATTTGTATATATAGAGATAGAGTTAAGAGAGTAATAGGATTATCCTATAAACTATGCATAAAGAAAATGCTAAAAATATACAGTATAGAGAACTTTAAAAGAGATATCTTGCCCTTTAATCATAGTCTTAAATTTTCTAAAGATAAGAGTTCAAAGATCGATGACGAGCTGTAATGGATGTGTAATGTACCTTATACTTCAACTATAGGTAGCTTTATGTAAACAATGCTATGTACATTACCTGATATAGCATATGTTGTAGGGATTTTCATGGAAAAATTAAAAACAATTTTTATTTAAAGAAGAAAAATATTCAAGGTTCATTAAATCATACATGCTTTATTAATTTTTTTAGGCAATATTCAATAACAAAAACACTTAGGGTTCATAATACATCTACCTTGATGATGCTATCCAGCTTTACTAGTCATCTCCAACTAGCCGCTAAGCGTATCCATATTTCGGTATTGCGTTAGAAGACATATAAGAGTTCATAAGCTTCAATAAGCTTCTTTATATCTATCTATCTATATATATACATAGATAGATAAATAGATATACACATAGAAAATATATCTCTCTATATATGTAAGCTAGAAAACCATGGAAACTCATTTTTCATCTTTTTCTTCTCTCTTTCCTTTTTCTTTTTCTAGGTTTTTAATCAAAAGTAAAATCATATAAAACCATCCACCATTAACAAACTTGGAAGAAAGGAAGAAGATGAAACTATTTCTCACACTTTTCTTCTTCTTTTTTTCATTGGACGTAATAGATGGATAAAGGAAAAGAAAAATTCAATAATCAGTCACATGGCAAAACTCCTTCTCATATATATCCATACCGGGTGGAAACAAGGTGGAAAACCAAATCAAGTCAAAATGAATCATTATTACAACATATTAACCAATAATATATAAGCAAATAAAAGCTTGCCATTGGTGGACATAAACAAATATATTAAAACTAATTAATCATATTAAAAACTCATTATTATCCATACAAAAAAGAAAAAGAAATAATAATTATTATTATTACAATTAATAACAATAATTAATAATGATATTCATAATTAATAATATATATTTAATTTTTTAAATCATAATTAAAGAAATAATCCTAATCACTTATTTAGAATGTAATTTATCAATTTAATAATTAATAAATAAACAAATTTATTTATTAATATATATATATATAATATAATATCTTATTTATTTTGCATTTATCTTTCATTTGTCTGTAAATTATATTTACGATATTCTAAATATTACAGAAACTTCTCTCCACGTACAGGTGCTAGCACGTTATTGCCGAGAAAATTTATTCTTTACATTAAAGAGCAAAATAGCTTACTGATCAGAGTAATTTATTTTTTATCAATATGAAATACCATTAACTAACTTAATGATATTTATTTTAACCTTTATTTTAACCATCGTCATCTATCAATTATTGTATGTGACCCCTTGGGCTCACCGTGAACTAGACCTGAGCCGATATAAACTCGTTCACATCACTTCAGTACAACTCATTATAATCGAAGTTCTCAATGATCATAAGTGACCTCTAGCAAGATGTCATGACCTCTATAACACAGAGAATATAATTTCAGATAAATCCATATAGTCGTACTTACATGTAGTAAAGTATCGAGTGCAGGCTATAAAATTATCAAATCTTTAACTCAATCATAGGATCAGAAAATCAATCATAAATGGGATCCGCATATCCGAAAACTCATTTTCAGAAAACGTATACGCTGTCCAAAGATTTTAATCCCTGTTTATGACATTCCTGCTTAGGATCTCAAGCTCAAATATCTGAGTTAGCAAATATCATCTTCATCATCACGTGTTCTCATACAATAAGAACACGTTGCCATCAAGCTTCTTTTACCAGGCATAGCTAGCCAAGTGTGATACACAAGTGAATGATGTGCCTCAATACAGATAGCAGCCGTGATATCTCAGGTCGAAGAACTAGTGGTTCTGAAGCTCAAATATCTAAGCTAGGAAATATCATCTTGATTATCACTTGTTCTCATATAATAAGAACACGTTGCCATCAAGCTTCTTTCTAGCCTAGTGCGGTACACAAGTGAATGATGTGCCTCACGACAGATAACAGCTGTGATATCTCAGGTCGAAGAACTAGCGGTACACTAGTATGGTTGTGTGACAAATCATTGACTGCAAATAATTGCTCATATAATTTGTCACGTTTGGTCATGTTCAGTAATATGTTCACAAACATATTACCCATGTTTATGCTCTTATGATGTGAAATTCGTCACCCAACTATTAGCATCAAATACTAATCATTGACAGCTACTAAACATCCCGATCATGCAATATCATTATCCCCAATGACTCTGTTCTCATATGTACAACACTTTGTAGATAGAGTCTTGATATATAATACATCATAGGATATCATTTTGCATTATTACACTAATCAATGAATCGACTGAAGAAATGGAAAATGATAGTAAAAATGTCATTTGTAATTAATCGTAAATAGTTTATAATTAATCACTAAAATATATTTACTATAGATAATATCCCTGACCCATATGACACGATTGAATCTAGGACATATCTCTAATAAACTCTCACTTGCACTAGAGCCAATAACCAAGGTATCTTATACCCATCTTTGTAAGATGGTGACTCAGTTGTTGTTATGTCATAGGCTTAGTAAGTGGGTCCACTACGTTACCACTACAAAGACTTTAACATGGTTAAGTATTTATCTCATATAAACTTTTTAATTAAATAATACTAATACTAAATATATTTGGACTTCTGATGAGACCTAGATTCTTTAGTCTGCACTATTGCTCCATGATAATCATAATACAAAGCTACTAGATTAATCATAGATAGAATCGATCCGAGTTCATTTATGAACTTATGGACCCAGACAACCTCTATTGTAGCTTTAGAAGTAGCGATATATTCAGGGTTTTTTTATAGTATGTAGATGTAAACTTTTTATCATCCATTTCTGACTATAAGTCAGAATTAATGTACCCCTCTATTATTATATTAAAACTATATCCTTAATCCTTCTTAAGTATCTTAGGATTCTTTTTACTATAGTCTAATGTTGTTCTTCAGGATTTTCTTAATATCTACTCATAACACTTATAGCATAATATATATTAAGTCTTATACATAGCTTAGTGTACATAAAACTCCCTATAACAAGAGTATAGGAAACTTCATATTTACGCACATAGTCGACTTCAGTCATAGTTTTCATCTTTTAAGAGATGTACTCCATGACCATTATGTAAGAACTCATTCTTATATTCTTCTATACTGAACTCTACAATATCTTTTCTATCTACATTTTTTTAGGAAAAACCCATTATTTCTTTCTTTCTATCTCTATAGAGATTAACATCCAAAATATAAATTATTTCTCTTAAATCCTCAATGAAAAACATATTAGATAACCACAATTTCATTTTAGTTAACATGCTCACATCATTTCCTATTAGTAATGTGATATACATATACCAAACAAGAATCATTTGTTCCATTTCTAGAAATTTACAACACATCTTATGGCTGTCTATTGAAGCATACTCTATAGATTACTCTCTATATATATGGTTTCCTCAACAAAATCATTGGAGAAAGGTGTCTCTACATCCATTTACCATATCTTATAGTCATAAGAAGCTACAAGAACAAGTAATATCTAAATGGACTTTATTATAACAACTAGTGAAAAATTCTCTCATAGATAACATTTTGTCTTTAAGTATAACTTTTTCCACTAGTTTAGTTTTAAAAGTCTCTACTTTTCTATCTATGCTAATATTTCTTTTGTTAACCCATTTACAACTAATAAGAACAATTCTTTCAGGTGGATTAACAAGTGACCACACCTATTAACATTCATGAAGTTCATTTCAGATTTTATGGTCTCACGTCATTTTCCAGAATTTAATATCCAATATCATTTTTTTGTAAATTCTAGGATTCTTCCACTGAATATCTTATCCTATCATAAATGATTCAGAATCATTACTAGAAAGGAAAATGTATCTTTAAAGAGAATATAATATCCTAGAAAATCTACAAAGAATTTTTTTTATTTACAAAGGGTTGAGATTCAGATTGAACAAGTTCATCTATATTAATAGGTCAATTTATCTGAGGTTGGTATTCATCATGTTTTTCAAACTCTGCTAAAAGCTTGATTTTTCTACTTACACCACTTTCTTTTAAGAACTAATTGTCAAGGATTTGTGCGTGTCTACTTATCGAAATCTTTCGATCAGTCTAAAAGTAAAACGAATATCCTCTACTATCTTTAAGCTCTCAAATTTCAAATAGTTTTTCATACCACATCTTATATGAAATTTTAGAAAATAATTAGGATATGTTTCTGTTTAAAATATCAATTGCAGTAGGAAGAGCATATCCTCAAAGATATGTCGATAAAAATATAAAGCTCATTATTTATTATACCATATCTAATTAGGTATGATTCCTCCTTTTCAATATATTATTATACTGAGGTATATCAGAAGGAGTTGGCTGAGATACAACACCATTAAACTATGTATAATCTAGAAATTCAATATTCAAGTATTTCATATTACAATCTAATCGTAGCATTTTAATACTTTTTCTATTAGTTTCTTTACTTTTATGTTGAATTCTTTAAACTTTTCAAAACAAATCCAATATGTACTTCATTAAATATACATAACCATATCGTGAATAATCATCGATAAAATTTATTAAGCACCAAAAACGACATCTGACCATTTCTCTCAATAGACCATACACATTTGTGTATATCAATTCAATAACTTTAATGGCTCTTTTTCCTTGTGATACAAAGGGTAATTTGATCATTTTTCTTTTAAAAATAGTATTCATAAGTTGGATAAGGTTCAAAACCTAATGGACTAAAAAGTCCATCTATTCCCATCTATTCAATCCTTTTGCTTTAGTATGACCAAATTAATGGTGCTATATTAGTATTGAATCGATTTTATTTCTAGATTTTTTCCTATCAATGGTATTTGTCATGTTAATTTCTTATATTTCAAGAACATATAAACAATTTATATTTATATACAAGCTATTGCTAATCAATTTATTTCTTAAATAAATATAACATTTACATCTATCCAAATCAAACATGTAACCACATTTACACATTTGATTAACAGATAAAATATTTTATTGGCTATCTTAAAATACACTACTTTGTATAATGCAAAAGTGTGGCCTGTATGCAAAACCAGTTTGTAAATTCTTGAATATATGACAACAAATTTTACTTCATTAGCCATTATCAATGTTACTGCACATCTTTCATGTAGCTTTTTACTCTATAGGTCCTATAACAATATACAAATTTGTGAAATGGCATCTGAATCTATTATTCAGAATTGAAAAACTGAATTAATAATTAATTCATTTTCATTAACATGACATGAAAACGTACTTTGTATTTTTGTTGTACTTAGACTTTTAAGTAAAGAGGATAATTCCTCTTCTTATGACTGAGGTTCTTACAAAATGACACTTATGTTTTTGGCTTTACCCTTTCTTTTCTTCTTTTGTAAGAAGAAACTATTTCTTTTAACAATTCGAAGGAAAAATAATTCTTGTATAGTCAAATTATATGTCATCTAGAACAGCTCAAAATTATAAGAGAGAGACTGAAATATCAAATCAGTATACAATGCATGATCCATACTAAAACCTCAGGAATCTAATTACCCTATATGATTTATCGTCTTCAAAAGATGAGAATTTGAAATCATTCACTCATTAAGCCTTATTCGAAATAAAGCTCTTAACAATTCAACCTTTTAACCTTTAAAGAGAAATAGATTTTACAGGCATCTAGTATGTCTTGATGTTGGGCCAATAAGTCATAACTCATAGACACCAACATATAGTATATTACATTAAGATTGTATTCCTCTATTTCTGGAAGTTTTAACTTTTTTTGAGTGAAGAATTCTTAGAAAAGAGTCGTGGCTATCAATCCTTAAAGAATGTGACCCATTTTTAGAATCCAGAACAATTATAAGATTCCTATACTAGACTTTAAAGTCAGGTCTAACCAACTTATAAGTGTCAAAATTTCAATAGAGGGTTAAACGTTTTCTTGTATAACTGGATCAAATATCCATTTGTGTAATTTGTAAGACAATTAAATATATTAGTATGTATTTGTGTAAATATCATACTATTTAGCTTTAGGCTTTAAATCAGATAGTGCTCTTACTACTTAAATTAAATTCTATACTCTCTTAAATAGGCACAACTAGAATCATATTCCAATTTTCATGGGTGATCAAGTTCTTATTGAATTCATTGAACCTCACCTGATAGTTATTGGTCCAATAAGACCAACAAGTTAGAAACTCTTTTCTATTTGTAACCCTTTACCAGATATGATCGATCAACATCTAGATCTCAGACACACCACCTAACAGTTATTGGTGCTTTAATTTAGTTAGACAAGATCCAATGCTTTTTTTTAAATAGATATGCAATCAAACCCCTCACCTAACAATTATTGGAAGCCTAATGCACTCTATAAAGAAACATGTCAACTAGATTACGACTCCCTGTGAGGGGCCTCACCTGACGGTTATTGGTTATTAGAAAAATCTATAACCTACTGACTGTATTAGAAGGTTTAAGCTTAATATTTTATAGGGAGATTTATTTAGGTCTTTTCACTGTACATCATATAATAAATATTAATAATGGGATTTGAAATAAATAATAATATATAAATTTTAAATTTTAACCCATTACTAATTGATCAAATCAATCTAATAAATTAACAATTTAATTTGTTTGTAAAGGCCTCTCAATTGATATAATATCAATTAGTGGATTTAATCAATTCCACTAGAATTCTATTAATTCTAGATTTATTTAAAATAATTAATATAGAGTAATTCACATTTTCTATTCAACCGAAGGAAGTCCTAACCAAAATTTATTTTAATTTAATAATTAAAATTTTTGGCAATAGAAAATACTAATCAAATTGTCATTTATGAGAGTTTTTGGTTTATAAAACTTTTAATAATAACTAAGTATTTAATAACGAAAATTTTGAACATTTTCAAAATTTTGCATCTTGGTCTCTAAGGGTTAAATTACGTAAATCCCCTTTATAATGACTGATTATTAAGGATTAAAACACTTAAAAAATGAATCAGAGAACATCAAAAACTCATCAAGTGCAAAATCAAATTTTGTAGCAAAAGAAAACAGGGGAGGCAACTACTGAGGCATGCGAGCCAGTATAATGTGCGACATACAGTACATGGGCTCACACACACATTCCTATCCGCTAGCAAGTGGACAACCACACATGCTCTGGTCTAAGTCTGTCAACAATATTGCTCGCTTTGACCCAACGCTTAGAGCCTTATGATTTTGTTCTTGGTAATGGGTTATCCTGAGAACTTTCCAATAGAATACCCATCCTGGTACTGCTCTCGTCTAAGCACACTTAACTGCGTGGTTCTTGGAGTTAAACCACCATCTATCCCAAAAGACTTTGTTAACAACTTGATTCCAACTTTACATATATAACCCAGTAATTTTCTCTTCCATTCCAATGTGAGATTCAATTCATACCTTTCGTCCTAGACATCTGTCAGAAGCCGCTCCTTGCTCAGGCACCCTCGCCCCAGCGTCACTTCCTAAAGGTTCTATGGCCTATTGCATACTTGAATGTAAGTTTTTCTCATCAAAAACCCTAGGCTACATATATGAAAATCAATGGAAATTGAAGATACTAACCTTAGGGCAATACTTGCTCAAATTAAGTGCTTTCTTTTTGTGATGAAGATTAGAATCAAAAGGGATGATTCCTCTTCACTTTACACCATCCTCAAGGTTCTC
>JAVXUL010040368.1:0-11034 GCA_035590515.1 Trichilia minutiflora
ATCACAAATTATCAAAAACACATGACACATGATTAATCACTAAAAATTAATCATCAAAAATACATTAAGGACATCAAAATTAGTTTTAGGAGTTAGCTTAGAACAGGTGCTAATAGTTAGAGAATTCCCTGATTTGTTTTTGGAGGAATTGCTTAGGTTACCTCCAGATAGGGGATTTGAGTTTTGTATCTATCTTATGCCAGGGACAACACTGATTTTAATTCCATCCTATCGTATTAGACCCACAGAATTGAAAAAATTAAAAACTCAATTGGCAGACTTGGTCAAGAAGGGATTAATCTGACCAAATGTGTCTCCGTGGGGTGTACTAGTATTGTTTGTGAAAAAGAAAGATGATACATTGAGGCTGTGTATCGATTATAGACAGCTTAATCGAGTGATTATCAAGAACAAGTATCCATTATCGAGAATAGATGATCTGTTTAATCAATTGTCGGGTGCAAGTGTGTTTTCCAAAATTGACTTGAGATCGGGATATCACCAGCTCAGGATTAGAGAAAATGATGTCTATAAAACAGCATTTAGAACTCGATATGGCCATTATGAGTTCTTGGTTATGCCATTTGGATTGACAAACACACCTGTAGCTTTCATGGATTTAATGAATCGGGTTTTTCACCCTTATTTAGATAAGTTTGTCATTGTATTTATAGATGACATACTTATATATTCGAGAAGTAACAGAGAACATGCTCAACATCTCAGGGTAGTGCTTCAGACCTTCAGAGATAGATAGCTATATACGAAATTCTTTAAGTGCGAGTTTTGATTTAGAGAGGTAATTTTTCTAGTGCATGTTTTGTCTGGCAGTGGGATACTTGTGGATTCAAAGAAGATTAAAGCTATAGTACAATGGGAACAACTAAAGAATGTTACAGAAATCCATAGCTTTTTGGGGCTAGTGGGATTATAGGAAATTTGTTGAGGTTTTCTCTTTATTAGCTGCACCCCTAATAAGCTTACAAGAAAAGAGGTCAAGTTTGAGTGGGATAATCAGTGTGAGCAGAGCTTCCAAGCTTTGAAGAACTGTTTTACTTCGATACCGATTTTGACACTCCCTATACCAGGAGGTGGATATATGGTTTACAGTGATACATAGAGTCAAGTGTTCACACTAATCTAAACGTGCAAAATCTACCTGCAAGTGTACGATGTCAAGTTATAATCCTAGGTAAGTAGGGTATCGTCTCTACAGGGAATACATAATTCTATTAATGCCTATAATGGAATCAATACTAAGTTTTATCTAGAAAACCAACGTAGAAAGAATCTATCTAAATTAATTAAGAATTAAATAATGATAAACTAAATTTAACGATAAAAACATCTTCAAGCAACCTGAAAAAATTCAATGAATGTAAGTCTAGAGAATTGATTAATCTATCATTTTTATCCTATTTTAATAGGCCCTTTAAAGTCCCAAGTAAATGAAGTTTATAAAACTAAAATTATGTATTCACTCCCTCTCCCAAGGCAAGTGAGTCTATCTCTAAATCTAACCATAATATCCCTATTTCCAATTAAATTGAGAAACGCATTAATCTCTAGTCTTTTTTATAAGTTTTCTAGGAATTTAACAGTCTCCCGACTAATTGACAAACCTAGTCATGTTATTCATGACCTAATCTAAATCCCGCTTTCCCGAGTCCTAAGATTCAAATTTATATTCATCCAAATCATGGCTAGTGATTTTAGAAGTATTAAGCATCAAACAACATGAATAAACATCATTCAATTCATTAAATAATCATATATAGCAATTAAATCGAGTTCAATAATAGATTACATCAATCCTCTAGATTAAAGATCTAGCCTAACATGAGTTCAAATAAATCAAAAATGATTATAGCAATCCTTATAGTTTTCAATAATTAAACTAAGAGAATATAAGAGAGAGAAAGAAAAACTCTAAATCTTTATTCTTTAATCTTGAATCATCTCGCTTTTTTGTTGAATCCAAAGTTGTTTTGAGTGTTTTCTAACCTCCAAGATATGCAAAAACTCTCCCCCTCTTGTACCAAATATGTCCCTTTTTTATAATCTTTCAAACCCTAGGCTTAAAAGGAAAAAAACAGAGAAGTATTCTTAAAATCATGAATTCCATCGTTTCTGGCGTACAACGAGCCATTGTTCTGACTTTTGGCCTTTTTGGGCGCTGCAGCGCCAGCCATTCTATTTTCCTGCGTTGTTCGTCCACTTACATCCCTATTTTGACGATGATAATGACCTCAAGTGAACTCAACTTCTTCATAAAAGTTTTATAACTTTTTGTCCTTTTTTTTTATAGAAACTCAAATCATCAAAATCTGATCATTTTATAAAAAGTTATGGCCAATGTATAAAAACTATACAGATTTGATCCAAAATGCACATTTTCTTAACTTTTGGGAATTTGGCCTTATAACACAAAAACAAGTAAAGATTCATTAAAGAAATAAGTAATAACTCAAAATCAAGGAAAATCTAAGTTGGAAAACCTTAACAAAAATGAACGAATTAAATCCCCCAAAATTAAATTTTTGCTAGTCTTGAGAAAAACTAACCTAAAAGAAAAATAAAAACTTAATCCTAATCTACTTCCGTAGGATTCACGGTTGCATTTAGTGTATGCAACAAGTCTTTTAAACCCCTAGGATGCCCCTAATAGACAAGTGAAGTCTCGTGAGGCTTTCCAGAGGATTTACCCATAAAATCTCAATCCTAACTACCACACTCAGACGGTGCACACACACATGCAGCAATTAAACACACAATCACACAAAAATAATAAAACACGCGCTAAAATCAGTTATGCAAATAAAACTTGATGTTTACTATTAATAAAATTCATGAAATACAAATTCATCATATTGATACCAAACTCAAAATTCAACCAAGTATCCATGCTCTAATAGACTAGCATAAAATTTTTTTCTCTTTCAAAACCCCATGCCTTCGAAAAACTTAAATGAATCTAGAATCGATTTTAACTGTCACTCTACCCTTACTCATAAATGCCATTTGATAGAATTTTATAGACGTTTCATAATTTAAGCTCATTTCTTTCTAAGCTTTTTATTTATTGCCTCAATTATAAGTAGCCTTTTTAAGCAAGTGTTAACATTTATGATGCCAACCTCCGATTACTCAGCATGTTAACAACCTTGGTTGGTTTACATACTGTTATTTCAAGGATTTATTTTACGCGATTGTTAACATTGGTGATACCAACCTCCGGTTACTACGACCCTCGAAATATTATAGTAGTTTTATTGCTTAGTTTATCTTTATTTTATTATTTTATTTTTTTTAGCTCTAAAGTTTCACGTCTAATACCTTTTTTTTTACCAAAACATTAACAAGATCAGGGTTCGTAATTGGTTCAATCAATTCCTAAATTCATCTCACTTTTTGTAAGCATGTTTATTAATTTTTCTTTCAAGCTATCAACACCAGTCCACTTCACATTTCAACCTATCTCATTTAAGTTTAACATCAATGCATGGTTTATATTTCAATCATCCCATCAACAGTTCTCATCAACATACACATACATTTATACAGTCATTCATTCACACAAAAAATATATAAATAATCATAAAAAAAAATCTACTTTATTCTATGGATGTCCTAAGCATGAAAATTTTCACTCGCAAAGCTATCAAGCTCAATATTCAAATCAAGAATCAATCAACAACTTAAAATTTAATCACCCCTCAAACTTAAATTGAGCATTGTCCTCAATGCTTCAAATAACAAAAAAAAACACTAGAGGAGAAAAGGGAATCATACCTGAAAGACGAGAGTAAGTATCGTCTCCTACTAAGAGTTGTCATTGTCTTCATCAGTTGGTTATTGTATAAGAATGGTTTGTTTGCTCTACTTTTTAATCTCTTGACATCCTAGAACCTAAAAAAAATTGAAACAAAAATCACACACTCAAAACACATTAACAAATAAAATGAACTAAAATATAAACAAAATGATTGGGTTGCCTCCCAAAAAATGCTAATTTAGCGTCTTTAGCCAGACGAAGCTCGTTCTTCAAGGAGGACCATCAAGTAAGACTAAGGCTTTCTTTCTATCTTTACGATCAAGATAACGTTTTAGCCTCTTTTGATTTATATAGAGAATTTTGCCATTGGCAGCTTTGATTTTTATCATATCATGGGAACACACCTTCTCCACCATAAATAAGTCATACCATATTGAGCCTAATTTTCTTAGAAACAATTTTAGTTGAGAGTTATTTAGCAACAAATGTTCTTCCGGCTTTAACAGATGATCAACACTCTTTTTGTTATGCTTTCGTTTCCTTCTTTGCTTGTAAATTTTAGCATTATGATCAAGAGTGTCATCATCCTTACAACTTCTAACAAAAATAGATCTAGGATAATTAGCTGGACCACTTTTATGAAATACTTCAGTTTTTGTACTCTCTATCACTTCTAATCGGTTGTAAGTGGCTGTCTCTTTGGTTATTGACTAGAGCTGTAGATATTAAACTTTACCTCATGTTATTTTACTCTCAAAGTGAGTTCACCATTCCATACATCAATTAAAGCTCCTCCTATAGCAAAAAATGATCGACCAAGAATAAATGACACATCATGATTTTTATCAATATCGAGCACAAGAAAGTCCACTAGAAAAATGAATTTGTCAACTTTGATGAGCATGAATTCAATCATTTCCCAAGGATAAGCAAGTGATATATTAGCCAATTACAACATAACCATGGTTGGTTTGACTTCGCCTAGTCCCAACTTGTTAAAAATTGACAACAGCGTTAGGTTGATACTTGCTCCTAAGTTACACAAAGCTCATGTGGAGTATGAAGTTCCTATATTGCAAGGAATGATGAAGCTGCCCTGATCTTTGAGCTTTTGTGATAATTTTCTTTGTAAAAATGCACTGCATTCTTCCGTCAATTTTACCGTTTCAAATTCACCCAACTTTCGCTTCTTAGACAAAATCTCCTTCATGAACTTGACATAATTTGTCATTTATTCTAAAGCTTTAGCTAATGGAATATTGATGTGTAGCTTCTTAAAAATCTCTAAAAACTTTGAGAATTGTTCCTCGATTTTATTTTTTTGAAAATATTGAGGATATGGTAATGGAGGTTTGAAATTATTATCTTTCGGTCCTATAATTTCTGATTGCTCAGCTTGTTTCTCTTTCTAATTAGACCAATCTGTGGTATCCTTCACCTTTTATTCCTCACAAACCTTAGTTGCTGGATTATCTTCAACTTTCTCATCTTTCTCATTAGCTCTTTCATCACATTTACCACTTCTTAATATAATAGCATTGCAATGCTCCCTTGAATTAACCTCAGTATCACTCTGAAATTTCTCTTTTTGTTAGGACTTCAACTTCTATGCCAATTATCCTATTTGTACTTCCAACATCTTCATTGAAACTCCTATGTTACCTAAATGCTTTTCTAAACTATCTATCTGAGCATCCGTTTGCTTGAACCTATTTCTTGTTTTCGATATGAAGTTTCCCAAAAGATCATTAATGGATGGCTTCTTCTCTGCTTGAGATTGAGAATATCCTGGATGTGGTTGTAAAACATTTCAGTTGTTGGCATAAGAGAAATTTTTATAATGGTATAAATTTGGATGATATATGTTCGGTGCTAGATTTTCCCGATGCCCAAAATTACGGTTGTTCATGAATTGAACTTGCTCACATCCTGGCTCTTCCCTTGTAATTGAGGTTTTATTCACAAAACATGTTTCACTTGGCACCATCCTTTGGTTTATCAAAGCAGCAAATTGGTTTGATAATGCAGAAATTTGTGCAGAGATCGATGTTAATTGATTCACTTTAAATAACCCAGCCACTCTTTTTACTGGCACTTGATCACTTGGCTATTGATAACTATTAGAAGCCATGTTGTCAATGAGTATAAATGCTTCTTGAGTCATTTTGGACACAATGTTCCCCCAACTACGGCATTCAAGAGTGTTCAGCTTTGCCCATTCAGCTTATTGTAGAAAAGTTGCACCTGGAGTCACTCTTGGTATCCATGTTGAGGACATCTTCGTAAAAGGTCTTTGATCCGCTCCCATGCCTCATACAAAGATTCCAGCTCTTGTTGTTTAAAAGTACCAATCTCCATCTGCAATAAGGCTGTCTTCGCTGATGGGAAAATTTTTGCCAAAAATGCTTTAGTCATTTTAGCACATGTAGTTATGCTTCCATGTGATGAAGTTTGTAACCAACTTCGCGCCTTGTCCCTTAGTGAGAATAAGAAAAGACGGAGTCTAATAGCATCCTCAGGTACTCCATTCATTTTACAGTATCGCACATCTCTAGAAACATCGACAAGTGAATGTTGGGATCTTCCATCGATGACACTCCAAATTAATTTTGCTATATCATACTGATCAACGCTGGCTTCAGCTCAAAGTTGTTGGCATTGATTGTCTGGCGAGCAATACTTGAGTAGTTATCATTCATCATCGGTCCAAAAAAAATCATGAATAGGCCTCCGATTTTTGTTGTCCTTAGCTATAGTGTTCTCGTCTCTTTTACGAGCTGCCCGAATATCTTTAAGCATCTTTTCTATCTCTAGATCAAATTTAACACTCTCACTACTATGAGATCGACGCATAAAACCTGAAATAAAATAACAAAACCAACAAAAAAATGATAAAAGTAAAAATAAATAAAAAAATATGGATTAAAGACTAGTATTAATTCGACTATAGTGTCAATAGAAATTAAACTATATTCCCCGACAATGGAATCAAAAATTTGTTCACACTAATCTAAATGTGCAAAATCTACCTGCAAGTGTACGATGTTAAGTTATAATCCTGGGTAAGTAGGGTATCGTCTCCATAGAAAATACGTAATTCTATTAATGCCTATAATGGAATCAACACTAAGTTTTATCTAGAAAACTAACGAAGAAAGAATCTATCTAAATTAATCAAGAATTAAATAATGATAAACTAAATTTAATGATAAAAACACACTCGAGCAACTTGAAATAATTCAATGAATATAAGCCTAGAGAATTGATTCATCTATCATTTTTACCCCATTTTAATTGCGCCTTTAAAGTCTCAAGTAAATGAAGTTTATAAAACTGAAATTATGTATTCACTCCTTCTCCCAAGGCAAGTGAGTCTATCTCTCAATCTAATCGTAATATCCTTATTTCCAATTAAATTGAGAAACGCATTAATTTCTAGTCTTTTTCATAATTTTTCTAGGAATTTAACCGTCTCCCGACTAATTGACAAACCTAGTCATGTTATTCATGGTCCAATTTAAATCCCGCTTTTCGGAGTCCTAAGATTCAAATTTATATTCATTCAAATCATGGCCAATGATTTTAGAAGCATTAAGCATTAAACAATATGAATAAACATCATTCAATTTATTAAATAATCATATATGGCAATTAAAATGAGTTTAACAATAGATTACATCAATCCTCTAGATTAAAGATCTAGCTTAACATAAATTCAAATAAATCAAAAACAATTATAGCAATCCTCATGATTTTTAATAATTAAACTAAGAGAATATAAGAGAGAGAAAGAAAAACTCTAAATCTTCAATATTTAATCTTGAATCATCTTGCTTCTTTGTTGAATCCAAAGTTGTTTTGAGTGTTTTCTAGCCTCTAAGATGTGCCAAAAATCTCCCCGTCTTGTGCCAAATACGTCCCCCTTTTATAATCTTTCAAACCCTAGACTTAAAAGGGAAAAACGGAGAAGGATCATTAAAATCACGAATTCCATCATTTCTGGCACTGCAGCGGCTCGTTGCAGTGCCAATTGTTCTGACTTTTGGCTCTTTTGGGCGTTGTAGCGCCAGCCATTCTATTTTCCTGCATTATTCGTCCACTTACAGCTTTATTTTGACGATGATAACGACCTCAAATTAACTTTACTTCTTCATAAAAGTTTTAGAAATTTTTATCTTCTTTTCATAAAAACTTGAATCATCAAAATTCAATCATGCTATAGAAAGTTATAACCAATGGACAAAAACTATGCAGATTTAATCTAAAATGAACATTTTCTTAACTTTTGAGAATTTGTCCCTCTAACACAAAAGCAAGTAAAGATTCATTAAAACATCAAGTAATAACTCAAAATCAAGCAAAATATAAGTTGAAAAACCTTAACAAAAATGAACTAATCAGCAGGGCCTCAGATGTATGTTATAGCTTATGCTTCTTGATAGTTAAATAAGTAGAATGGAAGGATTAGAGCTTATGCTTCTCGATAGTTGAATAAGCATGAAGAGAATTATCTTACCCACGATTTAGAGTTGACAGTAGTGGTATTTACATCAAAGATATGAAGGTATTACTTATATAGAGAGCAATGCCAGATATTCACTGACCACAAGAGTCTCAAGTATTTACTTACGCAGAAGGAGCTGAATTTGAGACAACAGAGGTGATTAAAATTAATCAAGGATTATGACCTGATCATTGACTATCACCCAGGAAAGGCAAATGTGGTAATAGATGCTTTGAGCAGTAAGTCTTCAGCCAGTTTGGCTTATGTTCATACTACTTACATACCTTTGTTGATGGATTTGAAAATGATAAGAGTAATACTAAGGTATGATGAGATTGGAGCCTTGATGGCTAGTTTTATGATCAGACTTACCTTATTCAATCAGATCATACAAGGCTAGATGCAAGATAGTGAGTTAGTCAAGGCTTGCCAGGAGATTTTAGATGAGAAAGAGAGTGACTTTTACTTTACTCAGGATGGGATCTTGATATTCAGAGGACATGTTTGTGTACCCAATGATAGAGCACTGTGAGGAGCTATCTTAGAGAAAGCCCACAGTTCTGTATTTGCTATGCACTTGGACAGTACTAAGATGTATCGAACCATTAGTGAGAGCTATTGGTGGTTAAAGATGAAAAAGGATGTAACCAATTTTGTGGCTAGATGTTTGATATGTCAGTAGATTAAGATAGAGCATCAGAAACCTATAGGAACTCTACAGCCTCTAACTATACTTGAGTAAAAGTGGGAGCATATTATCATAGACTTCGTGGTTAGGTTGCCTCAAACACAGGCTGGCTACGATGCAATTTGGGTGATTGTAGATTAACTCACTAAATCAGCTCACTTTTTGCCAATTCGGATAAATTTCTCCTTGGAGAAATTAGCCAAGTTATACATAATGGAGATCATCAAATTGCATGGAGTGTCAGTTACAATTGTGTTAGATCGAGATCGTCATTTTACATCTCAATTCTAACCAAGACTTCAAAAAACTATAGGCACTCAGTTGACTTTCAATTCTGCACTTCATTCTTAGATTGATGGACAATCATAAAGAACCACCCAGACGCTAGAGGATAAAATTCGGATATATTTTATTGAATTTTTAGGCAGTTAGAATACGCACTTATCATTGGTAAAGTTTGCATATAATAATAATTATCAGGCTAGTATTGGGATGACACCTTATAAAGCCTTGTACCATAAAAAATGTAGAACTCCTGTATGTTGGGTTGAAGTTAGTGAGAAAAAGCTCAGTAATATTGAATTGATTGAGATTACCATTGAGAAAGTAAAGATCATCAGGGAAAGATTAAAAGCAGCTCAAGATAGGCAGAAATCTTATGCTGATAATCAAAGGAGAGCTTCAGAGTTTAAAATAGGCGATTAGATTTTCTTAAATGTATCGCGATGAAAAGGGATAATCATTTTCAAAAATCAAGGAAAGTTACATCTTTGATATATTAGACCTTTTAACATTGTTGAAAGAATAGGCCCAATGACCTATAAATTAGACTTTCCTTCAGAGCTGAGTTGGATTCATAATGTATTTCACGTATCTATGCTCAAGAAGTATGTGTCGGACCCATCACACATACTCGACGTATCACTGATCGATTTGAGAGACTATCTTAATTGTATGATTTAACTGGTAAGGATACTTGATTGGTAATAACGAGTCTTGAGAAATAAGACTATTTAGATGGTAAAGGTCTTAAGGCAAAATACGTCAGTTGAGGAGATGACTTGGGAACCTGAGAGCTTGATAAGATAACAATATCCGTACCTCTTTCAGTATTAAGGTATGATTAGCCTAAAAGAAAGATCTTTGTATTTTCTATGTAATATATATTTTATGTTCATATTACTTTGTTATTTAAAAGCTGCAGTTTCCTCTCCTAATAATAAATAACAAGTGAGATTTTCTAAAATACCTTTATTTGATTATTAGGGGAAAAAGAAGTTGTATACATTAGTACTGATTCTTTTTGTTACTGTTTGCTAAATACGTCATATAGAATTTTGAGGACAAAATTCTTTTAAGGGGGGAGAATTGTGAATCCCATCCTTTAAATTTATAGATATTATAATAAATCCCTCATGAGGTTACGTGTATGTTGTTGTGTGTGGATCATGTATTAGAGGGTGTATTAGTTTGAAATTATTTTTAAGGAGATGTGTAGTGAAGATTAATGACTTACCATGAAAGAACTAAAATTTTGACCCTAAAATCATCTCCATTTGAGAAAAACTTCCTATCATTTTTGTAAACTTCAAAGAGAGCTTTCTATCAATATATTATGGGTTTCGTAAGGATGTCTAAGTCAAAAGTTATGACCATTTGAAGTTATAGTTCTAAATTATAAAAAATAGGAGAAGTATCGATATTTGGCACTGGAGAACTGGAAGTATCGATACTTTTGTGAGATGTATCAATACTCAAGCACAAGGCAAAAAGTATTGGTATTTTGAAGGGGAAAGTAACGATACTCTGTGAATAGTAGAACTGAAGTATCAATACTTTAAAGAGAAAAGTATTGATACTTTGCAGCCTGGACAAACAATAAAATTAAAAGTATCGATACTCGAGATATTTTTAGCCCTAGAACCCATATTCGACAGAAAGTATCGATATTTGGGATTAAAGTATCGATACTTTTGTGATGTTGTGTGATTTTGATCTCAATTAGATTATGTACCCAAGTATAGGTAGTCTTGTTGTAGAATAGTCCGGTGAGTCCAAGTGTCGTAT
>JAVXUL010040399.1:0-26062 GCA_035590515.1 Trichilia minutiflora
TTGTTCTACCTTTTCTATTGGATCTTGGCTTGGACATAGCCAATTAGACTCTTGGAAAAAACACTCCCTGTGGATACAACACTTGGACTCACCAGACTATACTATAATAAGACTACCTATACTTGGGTACAAAATCTAATTGAGATCAAGCGTATTGATACTATTCGCGCTAACATAATTCAACGATACTTGCGTGCTTAAGTATCGATACTTTTTACAATGTATCGATACTTTCTTGTCCTGGACACATCGTGAGCGAATTTACATGTCAAAGTATCGATACTTATGCGTAGCATATCGATACTTTCAATCCTCTAGCGCCAAGTATCAATACTTCAGCTTATGTGTATCGATACTTTCTTTCTTTTTTTTTAATTGAGGACTATTATTTCAAATAGCCATAACTTTTGATCCAGACATATTCATAAAACCCATAATATACCAACGAAAAACTTTCTTCGAATTCTACAAAAATGAATTTTCTCAATTGAGAATGATTTTAGGATCAAAAATTTAGTTTTTTCTAATTAACTTATTATTCTTTACCACACACCTCCTCAAAAATAACATGCACGTAATTGTATAAGGGATTTATTATAATGTTATAAACTTAAGGAACAAGATTTTAATACTCATTTAAATTATTGAATAATATGTAATTAGAGTAATTAACTTAACTATAGTATTATTTGTGATCAGTAAATAAACCCATAATCTATTGGAGATAGGGATGGTAATTTGGATAAACGTGTCATTTCATATCCTGTCAATAAATATACAATATTTTCTTATAATAATTATAACTCAATCCATTTATTAATTAAGTTAAGAATCCTTAAGTTGAATACAATCTATTTAATAATCGTGTCATTTATTTATTAAATAAGTAATATAATACGATATGATTGAACCATTAACTCGATCCAATTCATTCAACCTATATAATTAATCAATATAAAATTTAACCTATTTATATTTAACTTATTTAATTAACAATTTACTTAGACGTAAATTAAATGTCAAAATATAAATAAAAAAATTGTTATACTAAATGATTTTTATTTAAACAAATAAACGTGTTTAAATACGATTATTCATTTAATTAATCATGTTTTAAATAGATAAACATATTCAAAAGATCAAATCCAAATCTGATATAATTATTAATTGTGTGACATGAATACGATTTAATTATTATTCATATTAAAATTTTCAAATCTCAATTCATTTAATCATATTGAATTTGTGTCGGATAATCATATCACGATCTAAATTATCACACCTAATTGATTCAAAAATCAATATAACATTATTATAAATTGTCAAATAATCTGTCAATTTGAGAGGTATATATAAAGCCAAAAACCTACCAAAAAATCCCAAAACTTGAATATTTTTATTTTTAAATTTTTAATATTTTTGAATGTATCAATAAATAATGAATTTTTTAAATATATTTTCATTCCAATGTATATTGAGAGGCTAAACAAAATGTAAGTCTTACTTAACAAGAATAGTGATAATTAATTAAAAAAAGTTTATCTAAGGTATAAATTTTATAAAGTACTTTATACAAAACAAATAATACCAAATTGATATGAAAAATAGATAAATAGATATAAATGTTAGCATATTTACATTTACATTTATATTTATTTTATATTTTTATTAACTAATAATATTGTTTCCGTTAATTTGTGCACAATAATTTATTTAAAAATAAAAACCTCTTTCTGACACCAACCCATCCAACGGAAATACAAAACAAAACAAGAAGGTAAATAATGGGTGATAACAAGTCATGTGAGTGATAGAACTTCGCATATCATCCATATGAGAAGGGTAAAACTTAACCTCCAATATCATCCATATGGAAAGGTAAAAAGTAACGTCCCTTTTCTTCCGCCCTCAATTGTACATATCATTATATCTTTACACGGTACAAAATCAAAATTGTGCTGCGGAACAAACACCAGAAAAAATCCTATGTTTCTTATTTCTATAGAACTTGCAAAAATCCTATGTTTCTTATTTCTATAGAACTTGCTTTTGTCTAATTTAGCATACCTTTAAGCTAACCAAAAAAATGATTCCCAACTAGCTCAGTATTCTCAATTCCTTTTTCTCTATCTCAAATGGAATTCATTTTAGAGATGTTAATTCACTCATACCTAAAGAGGGTTCTCCTATAATAAACACAAACCGCAATAGAAGTCCCTCTCAATAGTCCCGAAATCCCATTCTGATTCCACACATAACACAGTTCGAGGACAAGGAAATTAAACACCATAAATATTGACTGCAACAGAGATCAAATTACCACTAATAAGCCAATAATCTCTGAACCCTGGCATACCTTCCTAAAAGGTCAGTTTTTTAGGGTAACAGCCAACTGTGGGATGATAATAGAAGGAAAAGGAATATCAATCCAGTGTCTTCTTTCTTTACAAAGGGATGACATATGGCAGTGCCGTTAAGTTGGCAGACTCTATCCGCAAAGCTTCCGCCCAAACCTGTTGTGTCTCCTCAGCTTTGGGATAAACCACTTTGGGCTTCTTTGACTGCACAGAATCACTGGTAAATAGCCATTCTTGGTCATCAAGATCAGAAAAGTCCTCCAATTTTGGTATGGAAAGGATCTGATTCAAATATTTGGAATCAGGATGTTGTGGTATGACAGATGCTTCACCATTTTCATCAACTCTTGCTTCAGTTGACAAAGACCCAGATAAGCATACAGTTGGTCGTGGAACCTTTATCAAACCATTTATCTTGTGTTCCTTCATGTCCATTTTATCATTATGAACTTCACCCTGCCACTCAGATGCAAGGTGGACATTGGTATGGCATGCTTCCAATTTCCTTCCATTTTCCATTCCTTGGTGGGAGGATGAGATACATCTTGGCAATTTACTAGGCCGATTTCCATTGTCTGTCACAAAGTTGAAAGAATAAGGTACAACAATAAAAATGAGCTGATAAAAAGCTACAAATTTATAATTTAAAGATTTTATTTCAAACAAAAGCAGATATAAAACTATATAAATTTCTTAAATATAAGCCCAGAAAGCAAAAGTGACGTGAGAAAATTTTCACCTTAACCAGTTTTTCAAATTAAATCATACCACTGGTATCCCCAAAGAAAAAAAGGATTAAGTCCAAGAAGTAGAATGCCTTTGTAGTTAACACACATCTATATTTGTGTTTCCAGTCACCAGATAGGGAGAGAAGTGTCGCAGTATGATCATTGTACTATACAGGAAAGGACTCACCATGTGAAATTCCATTTATCTCAAGCTCCTTACGTTTGCCAAGAATTCCCTCACATGCAGGATTGTTACTGCCCATCTTCAAAACATCCAGTGGTTTAGTACTGCAAGAATTCAAGCCACCTTTGCCACTGCCTTTCAATTTTGGGATGCTGCCTTTCAATTTTGGACTGTTGTCTTTCAGTTTAAGCTGGTCTTTACTTGTTTCACTTACTTCCTTTGCTTTCTCCTCCTCCTCCTTTTCCTTATCCCTGCTTTCAACTTTTGAACTGCTTTTCTTACGATCTCTATCCTTGTTTTTACAATCTTTAGCATAACTTTCTTTGAGCTTAGTTTTCTCTTTCTCTTCCACCTGCTTCCCAATATCATTCTTCTCCAATGGTTTCGCAACTCCTTGATATCTTTTTTGATCCATACCAGAGGATCCTGGGAGTATGGCATTTCCTGAACTTCTAAACTCAATGTGGTTCCTTTGTCCATTGACTTTCTTATCCTTGGCTTTCTCTTCTTCTTCCAATCTATTGTTAATATTGCACTCCACCATCCTTCCTGGTAGTTCAACTCGTCTGTGATCTGTAACAATAATTTTCTGACCAATCTGGCTACCCGTTGCTCTATCATCATCCCTGATTCTCCTTGCCAGATCCTGCACATATTTGGCATCACTGACCTTATTATTCTGTAGGATGTTCGGACCAATCTTATCTCCATTGTTGCACTCTGGCTGTCTTTCAATTCTCTTTGCATCTAAGCTCCAGTTCTTATCTTTATCCTTGTCTCTGTGCTTCTCCTTTTGATCTTTCTTATCGCTATGTTTTTCTTTACTTCTCTCTTTATCTTTATTCTTTTTTTCTTTACTCTCTCTCTTTTCCTTATCCTTCTTATCCTTTCTATGTTTTTTCTCCTTGTACTTTTCCTGAATATATCATTTCAACCAAAAGCAGACATAAATAAATAAAAATCAAATTTAAAAAAATAACTCAAGTAAGATGGAGATATAAACATCTTATCGCATGCAAGAAAATTCCAACACCATGGGCTGACATTCCTAGACTGGACACCAGGACTGAAGCATGAGCTGAATGATAAAATCCATTGTCTCTGTTAAGTCCTTGCTCATTTCTTTTACTTGCCAGTTTAGTATGTGACAATATATGATCATTCCAATTTCTTGATGGTAAACAACATACTTTTAACCATAAAATTAAAGTAGTCACCAAAATTTACTATACAGACCATAAATGTCTCGAACATAATGTCTCAACTTTTAGCAGCTGCCATTAAGCTTTTAGTTATTCCAAACAAATTGAAGTATCATAAACAAATAGGTAGGAAAAACTCTTGACAAATATCTACCAATTTTGATTTTTCATATTTGATACTTCTGAAAACATAATGTTAATCGGATAAAACAATTTAGCATAAAGACTAAAAGGAACGAACCTAAGTTTATCCTCAAATCTCAAAAACATAGAAGTTTGATTAAAATGTCAGGATGTATGGAAAAAAAAGATTTAAAAAGAATTAAATTGAAATTTGAAAGTAGTTTCTAAATCAACATTTAAATTTGTGTTCACATCCTACTTCCTCCTTGTATGGCTGATCACTGAGTCCCTTAAGAATGTATTTTGTTCAAAGTGAAAAAACTAAGAAATGACAATCCAAATACATGTCATATTACCAAAAGAAACTATTATACACGCACCTACAGAGAGAGAGAGAGAGAGAGAGAGAGAGAGAGAGAGAGAGAGCTTTAGTATTCTTATTGTGAATATCCAAATTAAAAAAGAACAGGTACAAGTGGCTACGATTAGAGGATGGTGGAAAATTTTTTGCTAGACTCAGCAATGTTAGTGCAAACAGTGATTACTAAATGATATTCGAAGCATAGATTATCCTGCTCTGGTAACTTTTTATACTTCCCAAACAGTGTATGCCCAAAGTAAATTATGTGGACTGTTTTTCCTATTCTAAACCAACATTTAAACTATATAAATAAGCTGTTTGTTAATAATGCATGTCCTATTTTTTCAATTTGTTAATAGTCAAGCGCACTAATAGAAATCATAGAAACATATCCTCATAATCCTATGCCTAAAAAGTTGCTCATACTTCTATGATAAAATTATCCCCATGCTTGCCATGGTCTTATACACATGCACCCAACACATCAAACAATAGTAAACCTCAGAAATCAAGTAAGCCTTCGTTTCTTAGTCTCTTAAGAACATCAAGTCACAAAAAAGCAACTTTCTAAAAGAATAAGCCTCAGTTTAAGGTGGCCTTTGTATGAAACTAAGACCATCAAAGCAATTCCATTTTCAGCATAAAATATCAGAATACTGCAACCCTTGAAAATAAAGTGAGCTAGTTAAGAAATAAAGGTTTTCAAATAATATCATAATTTTAATATGGAATACTGACATCATGATAAATATAAGAATGAAAAGATAAATGCATGTATTTTGGGATATCAAAGCATATATTAACCGCCATGCATTTACACGTAAACACTATTAACATCTGAACTTATAAGTCCATATACCAGACCTACAACTTCATCTAATTTAAAACTGCAACTTCATTCATATTAGACTTAAGTATTATTGTAGTAGGCAATTGTATCACATTCTAATAAGACAATCTCCTATGATTTCTAAATAATATCAAGCTAAAAGTAATAGAGCTTCTTTGCATAAAACTCAAGGCTCTCCATAGCCCCAGTTGACATAGGGTGACAAATTCACCAAACAAATGTTCCACTATAATCCCAAAGTTCCATCAAGTGTAAATGTAATTTGGAATGTCTAACAAGAGATAAATAAAAACCTTCAAAATTTTGAATAGTTCATGCATTGAAATAACTAGTGCAATCGTATGCTTCCATCAAAAAAGGGCATGCCCGTTCATGGTGTCTATAAAACCACACATCCCACAAAAATGCCAATGGGTGAGATAACACTTTATGCATATTGAAAGAGTTAGCATAAAACTTACTTTGACTAGAAAAAGTTCCCCAAAAAAGTGGTTATATATACAAAGTAGGTTCAGTAGCAAGCTCTAACTCAGCCCTAGCAAGAGGAAATATCAAACACCCGACTCCCTTGTTATCTTCAAAGTTGACAGAAAGTTGCAATGACTTCTCTCTATTTCTGATTTTGCATCACCATCTTGCCCAATATGTACCACATTAATGAGGGTTTACCATCAAAATTAAGTTGTAGCAAATATTTTAACCGGAAAAATTACTGTGTGCAGCTATATATGTCAGTCCACGTTAAACACAAAACATTCTCCTGAAACTTTTTCCACATTTTTTGTCCTTATAATATTTTTCGGCTTTCAGCATGAGCTACCCTAGTACATTGCAAAAGAGTTACCATGGTTTTCCCACAATTAATATGCATGCTTACACACATTTGTACATATATACAGAATCTCGGATCAAAAGTGCCTCGATAATGAACTCTAAGTCCAAGACCAACTTCAAAAAGTCTAACAAGCAATGGACACTCCCATATAAATTAAAGCTTGTGTGCCATATAAGCAAAGCTAATTAAACAAGCATAAGTCATGCTAGCAATGGTGGATAATTAAAAAGATTATGTATCAACCTTTGTCAGCAAGTCTGTATCTTCAATTCTGGCCTTCTTTTCATATCCTGGAGGTGGAAATGGAAAGCAACGAGACATTGCACGTAATCCTTGAAATAGCAAAGTGGTATCCTTCCACTGACCAAAAAGCTTCTTCTAAATTCCTATATACTTGTTCCAACAGAGGAACAGACCCAAAACTATGCCCTTGTCCATACACCATGTCCTTGTAATCATTTCCGGCTTGAAAGTCACTCCATGGTCATACAAAATCACCTCCAGACAAAACACTCCTGATACCCAACGATCAAAATGTCCTCTTATTTTTAAGTTCAAATGCCAAGAATTCCAAAACGATATAAAAAAATTAGCAAAAAATTAGGAGTAGCTACAAGCCTCAAATGCCCAATTCTCCTTAAAACAATCTGAATAGCTCAAATGCAACCAGATAATCCGAGTTACAACCCAAAAATATGTTGACAAATGCAGAAGTTTCAAAACAGTCTGGAAATTTCCCGTGTTAAATACCAAGGCAGAAAGGGTACCATAACCTGCTCATCAGCAAAAACCAACTGAATCAGGAGAATTCCCTTACATCAAAACTCACAACACAATGCCAAAACACATCATAACCTTATCCTTGCAATGAAGAAGTCTTCAGTTACTTGGTATCTAAATCAAGGTTCCTCTTGTTTTGTGTTCAAAAGCAACTCCCAGAACAATCCCTTTACGCAGATTCAAGTTGCAGCCTCAAAACCACGGTTTGGAAAAGACCCTTTTGCAGATTCAATGTGAAGCTTTAAACCAATCTACTGATCCCAAAATCTCAAATTTCCAGAAAATATACTGAATAAAAGCTATAGAATCCAATCCTTAGTTTCTATGTACACTGTGTTTTCTTCTTACGATCATAACCCTAACAGTATAAAGAACACTACAATTACGGTTGATTCTAGTAACGATCCACCAAACCCTATGCAAATCAAGCAACAAAAATTCGTCAACAAAACCGTCCACAGGAAAAACACTAATAAAAAAAGGGTATAATTTCAATTCTTCAAGTACAAACAAATGATTTTGTTTTTGATAAAAATTATTAAACCCATAAAATAAACTTTTTATTGGTAATAAAACAAAATTTTCCTTGAAATTAAGTTAAAAATTATTTAAAAAATGATGGGTTTTAGGAATTTAGTCAAGTAAAAGAGGAAGTACAAACTTTAAAGCAAAGGATTGAAAGAAAGATTTTGAAAGAGAATGAGAAGAAAAAATTTTACGACAATTAAGAAAAGCGTCAGGCTTAGGCTTTATCTTGTTGATGGTGGGTGTATATACCTCTCTCTATGTATAAATGTTTGAATGATTTGATGTTATTTCAGATCTCTTCTTCAATGGTGCTCGTGTAGTTAGAATGGGCTGGGAGAGCGGAAGAAGGCTTCGTCTGTTTTGTCTGTCTTCCTATTGATTAAATTAAAAATAGTTTTTTATGTAAAAAAAAAGAAAAAAAAAAAACTAGAAAGACGAACGGGTATAGGGTATATATATATAAGAGGTGAGAAAGAATTATTTACATTCAATATACGCAATAACCGTGACTTTAAAATTACAATATCTCGATTTTAAATATATTTTTCATTACCATGCTACAAAAAATTCTCTCCAAATACATGACCAAGAAAACTAACAATAACAAATTAAAAAGCATAAATATGCTATTTTTCTGATTATTATTGTTTCAATGTGAGGAATTGAAACAAATGTTTCTGAATTTTTCAATCAGTAATATATTTGGAACAAGATGAAAAAACAAAATGGTGTAATGGGAAGGAAACAATGACATGCCCTGAAAATTTTATAGGCAAGGTAAAAATTAATTAGAAGCTGAACTCAAAGATTGCGATTCAGGACATCATAACAAAAAAAACCCTGCAAATCCATGGTTGCAAAACTCGAGCAAATCCAGACTCATGCCTTCAGTAGACCGTTAAACTTCGGTATGCCCAAATCTACCGTCAAGAATAACATAGTCCATCTCTTATAATAGAAACAATAAATTGATTAGTGGTTTTAGTTATCATTCTCCAAACGAGGGGAGAGTATTTCGAATTGATTTGAATCAAAATTTTAATATAATCCACCTATTATAAATCATGTTTAAGCTAATATAATCTATAAATATGTTATAATCTAATTCAAATCGATTGAAATGGATTACGTTAGATTGAATTAATTTTGCCGATTGAGTTTTCGATTTACAATTTAAGTTTAAATATATAAATAATTTGAATTAAATTAGATTGATACTGAATAACATTATTATATAATTTAAAATTTAAAATAAATAATATAAGTGAGTAATATAATAAATAAATATACTTTAAAATAAAATAAAATAATAAATAAATCAAATAAATAAATAATATTATAATTTTTATATGTTTATAAAAAAGTACTTTTATTAGAAATTTTGTAATAAAAAAATAACATAGAAAATAAATTATAATAACAAATTTATTTTTAAAAAATATAATTTTAAAAGAAGTAAAGAAATAATATGTCATGCAAATATATTAATTAATTTATAATATATTTAATATTTTTTTACGTTAAATAAATTATATTAATGTTTATTATTAAACTTTTTCATTATAATCATTACTTTAGTCATTTTTTATTATTTTTTATAGATCTTAGTAAGAAAAAATCAATTAAAAATAAAATAAAAAAGATAAAACTAATATGAAAAAACAATATTCTTTTATATTTATACAAAAGTAATTTATAAGATTAAAATCAATTATATTTGATACATATTAATGGATTGGTGAATTGAATTTAATTCAATTTAAAATCTAATCCACCAATTGTAAATTGTAGAATTTCAATTTGTAAATTGATTTATGAATTTTTTAAGTTGATCTAAACTGCATAAATTAATGGATTGAATCGACGAAAATTTGCATACGCTTACTCCAAATGTATTCCTAAGAATACTATGCATAAACATAGCCTTAGTAGGAGTGTCAGCTAAAAATCAATCAAGCACCGCGATATTAACTGCATATTCCAAACTTTTTAATCCTTTTGGAAATCATACAGGTGTGACTTGTTAGGGTTCTTCATAGAAACAAAAGCTAGTTTGCATCTAAAATTTAACACCATTAAAAGATCTTTAAAAAAAAATTATATACATGCTTTAACAATTTGGCAATTTTAACAAGAAAATTAATTACAAAGGGTTGTAAATTGATATCAAATGATAAGTTTCGGATAGTCAATCATCTCCAACTGAATTCCAAGTGTATCCACATACTGATTTGATAACGATAGTTCTAAAAAACTTGTTCGAAGATGTGAAACCTATTCCTTAGCATTATGAGAATAATAGTAAATCCCTCAAAAGTTTTCGTACATGCCATCGTGTTTAGATTATGTGCGAAAGGGTATAAAACTTGAAGAATATGTTTTGAACTAGATTATGGTGTGGGATAGGAGTCTATGAGAAATAAATAGATTTTTGATCCTAAAATTATTTCTAATTGAGAAAAAAAATTTGTAGAGCTCGGAAAGAGCTTTTTATTGATATATTATGGGTTCCGTCATGATATCCGAGCCAAAAGTTATAGCCATTTGAAGTGATAGTCCTCGAAAAAAGGACCAGAAGCAAAGGTATCGTTACATTTAAAGAAACGTATCGATACATTGAGGGGTGAGGCCAAACGTGTCAATACCTTTAGGGAAGGGTATTGACACCTTTCAGAGTTGAGGACCAAACGTATCGATACGTTGAATGTATGATAAATAATAAATATTGTCAAACAGATCGATACCTTGGCAAGGGTATCGACACTTTTATGATGGAGATGAAGTTCACTTGCGATAAAATGTATCGATACGTTGAGGAAGATATCGACATTTTACAGGCTTAGTGAATAGTAAATAACCAAACGTATTGATACGTTAGAAGAATGTGTTAATACGTTATAGGCAAGATGCCAAAGATATCAATATGTTTTAGGTAAGATGCCAAAGGTATCGATATGTTTTGAAAGGTATCGACACCTTTAAGCGATTTCACAGCCTATTTATGCGAAATAGAGGATCGTCTTCCTCATTCAACTTCTCACCTTCTCTCTCTCCATTTTCGACTGAAAATATTTCTCTTCTCACTCTCAAATTGATCTCAGCTATTTCTCCACCAAACTCCACCATTTTAGTTCCTATAAACTCAGAATCAACATCAGAATACAAAAACTTCCTTTGATTGGAGTTCTACTCTCCGATTCGAGAAGAATCGCAAAGGAAGGGCTGGGGTGAACAGTAGTCGAGAAAGAGAATCGAGCAAAAAGGGACTCAGAACACTTCTACCAGTTTGGGTAAGTTCATCCCTAAGTTCGTTTCTTTATTTTTAGCCTTCATTATGCATAAATCAAGAAAGAGAGGATTTAGGTTACTATTTACAAAACCCTAAAAATTGGGAGTTTCTCGTTTATCATCGCTATCGATAAATTAGAAGGTTTTGATAGTTATTGGTGTTGAAATAGATGAAAAATACTTGATAATGGAGTGAGATTCACATATAGCTGTATATTAGAGAGAGAAAAGGGGTAGAGAAAGAGATAGAGAGGGGTGTGAGAGTAGTATGGGCATGCATTGCATCATGTATGCACATTGTAATAGATTGTGAGTCTGTGATTGTATATGTATCTAGGCGCGATAGTCGAGACGTGAGGATATCCGTCGCAAGGAGGATACCCAGAGGGTAGTTTTTCACCTCAGCATTGTGAGTGGATATTTCTTCCTTTCGCCTCAATTTATATTTATTGTGATTAATATTATGCTTGGTATAGCATAGAATATGGATGCATGTATATAAACACATAAATGAAATGAGGAGGCGTTGGATGTATGTTGTGTAGTGGTTGGAATGACACCTTGTTTATGATAGAAATAGGTTTGTGATGAAACCTGAATTACCATGAATGTGAGGCTGAAGGCCTAATGTATATATTGATATTGTGATTTTGAGACCAGAGACCAATTTTATATTGTTGTGAATATGGCATAGTTGAGTATAATGTTTATGATGCCATACTTGTTATATGTTTTGGTCATGTGAGCTACAGATTATGTTTTGACCTTGTGAGCCACCAATTACTTGATTTGCCCTGATGGACCATTAAGATTGATTATGATTTTTATGTGCCATGTTATTGACTATATGTGGGTGAGGATTGTCCATACAACTCATGTGGAGTGAGTGGAATCTAATAGACTTCGGAGTGTGGATTGACCATACAGTCCAAGGTGGGATGGGTGGAATCCACATATCTAGACTAAAGCATGTTAGCCTTATATTGATATGATAGTATCCCAACCTACGGATCAACCATACAACTCTGAAGGAGTAGATGGAATCCTATAGACCGAGGGATATTATATATAGGCACACATCCCCAACCAGGATTGCGAATTAGCCATACAGCTCTGAGGGAGTGGATGAGATCCTATAGATCGAAGGGATATATACATTTAATGTTATATTGATTTTCTAAACATGTAAATGATGTATATTTTACTATACTTGATTGTATGATTACGAGGATTTTTCGTAATAGTGTTTGGGCCTCTGATTTCTATTTTTGTTATTTGTCTATTCACTAAGTATTTTCCCAAATACTCACCCCTCACTTCCCATTTCAGGTTAGTGTTCGGTATAGCATAGTTGAAGCGAGACTTCAGCACAGTTTTCAGGTACTCGACTCAGATTTTTACTTTATGGTTCATTGAACTGAAAAACGCTTGTAAAGAATGTGATTTTATGTATTTGGCTTGATCGAGAATACTTTATAATGTATTTTGGAAAAATACAGATGTAATATATGCTTGTTTGAAAATCTTCAGTTCTATTATATTTTTTGCTTGAAATAATTTTAAAAATAGGTACTAATGCCTTGTAGGTCCTAAGAGTGCATTCTTAGTTATAGGATGTATTTTTGGGATTCGCGACGATTGTCACGTAACCAGCTAGGATCGGAGTGTGACAAAAGACTTTGGCTATGCAATAAGTTTCAATAAGCTCATAAATATTTTCATACACTTAGGAAAATATATTATTACATACATGAAAGCTTAGAAGCCATGGAAATCATTTCCATCTTTTCTTATTCTCTCATTACTAATCATCATTATTAATAAATATTAATAATAATTATTATTAATAACTATTAATAATAATTATTATTAATAACTATAAGGTTGACTAATTCACACACACACACACATATATATATATATATCCATACAAATTAATTACCTTATTTAATAAATATAGATTAAATTATAACCATCCATTCATAAGAAAAATTATATATCTAAGACATCTCTTATGCCATTTGTCAAATAAGAATTTAATTCATCTAAATAATATTTATTTAACTATTAATAAATAAAACAATGTTATTTATTAATAAATGAATCATAAATCCTTTTTTTGTCTTTTATATATCCGTAAATCATATTTATAGTATTCTAAAATTATCGAAACATATTTCAACGTATGAGTGCCAATGTGTCATTTTTGAAAGAATGTATTCTTTACATTAAAGAATAAAATTACCTACCAATAAATATATCAGAGCAATTTAATTTTCATCAATATAAAAAATCAATAACTAATTTAATGACATTTATTTTGCCTATCTTCATCTATCAGTTATTGTGTGTGACCCTCTAAGTTCATCGTGAACTAGAAATGAGTCGATACGAATCCTGTAGCATCACTTTGATACAATTCATTGCATTCGAAGTTCTTAATAATCATGAGTGACCTCTAGTAAAATGTCATGACCCCTAAAATACAAAGAATAAAATTTTGAATAAACTCATATAGTTATACTTACATATTGTAACCCGTGGTCCAAGTCTGTCAACAATATTGTCCACTTTGGTCCAATCTTTGGGGCCTCACGATTTTGTTCTTGGTAATGGGTTATCCTACGAACTTTTCAAGAGGTCACCCATCTTGATACTGCTCTCGTCCAAACATACTTAATTGTGTAATTCTTAGAGTTAAACCACCATCCATCCCAAAAAGCCTTGTTGACAACTTGGTTCCAACTCTACATATATAGCCCAGTAACTTTCTCTCCCATTTGGATGTGGAATTCGGTTCATCCTTATCATCCTAAAAGCTTGCCAGAAGTTGCTCCTTGCTAAGGCTCCCTCGGCCCCAACACCACTTTCCGCCCTCATCGGATCGGGATGTTATAGGCCCACCAACTTCTGTCTGGTTCATCCTCGAACCACCACCATCGTACTGGAAGAGAGTTGGCTCTGATACCAATTGTAACCCTGGTCCAAGTCTGTCAATAATATTGTCTGCTTTGGGCCAACCCTTGGGGCCTCACTATTTTGTTCTTGATAATGGGTTATCCTGAGAACTTCCCAAGAGGTCATCCATCTTGGTACTGCTCTCGTTCAAGTACGCTTAACTGCGTAGTTCTTAGAGTTAAACCACTACCCATCCTAAAAGGTCTTGTTGACAACTTGGTTCCAACTCTACATATATAGCCCAGTAACTTTCTCTCCCATTTTGATGTGGAATTCAGTTCATCCCTGCCATCCTAGGAGCCTGCCAGAAGCCGCTTCTTCCTCAGGCTCCCTCGATCTCAACGCCTCTTCCCGTCCTCATCAGACCAGGATGTTCACATATAGTAAAATCTTTCTATTATTGACTCCCGATTGAGTGCAAGTCATAAAGTTATAAAACCTCTAACTTGACTATAGGATCAGAAAATCAATCATAAACAAGATTTGTATATCTAAAATCTTATTTTCAAAAATCGTATACTCTGACAAAAGATTTTGATCCCCGTATATAACATTTCTAATTAAGATCTCAGGCCCAAATATTTGAGTTAGCAGATTCTGTCTTAATCATCACCTGTTCTCATATAATAAAGACACATTATCATTAAGTTTCTTTCATCAGGCATAACTAGTCCAGTGTAATATACACAATTGAATGATGTATCTCATTATAGATAGCAACCGTGATATTTCAGATCAAAGGACTAGTGATACACTAGTACGGTTGTGTGATGAATCATTGAATGTGGATCATCGCTCATATGATTCATTACATTTAGTTACGTTCAGTAATACGTTCTCAAATATACTACCCATATTTATACTCTTGTAACATAAGACTCATTACTCAACTATTAGCATCAAACACTAATCATTGGTAGCAACAAAATATGTCAATCTTATAATGTCATTATCTCCAATAACATTACCTCAATGAGAACTTATTCGGATGTATTTCAATTATAAACTCTGTTCTCATATCTACAACTCTTTGTAGATAGAGTCTTGACACATAATACATCATGGGATATCATTTTGTATTATTACAATTATTAATAAATTACAACTGGAAAAATACAAAATGATAGTAAAATATCATTTGTAATTAATCATAAACAATTTACAATGAGAAGTCATAGTCGTTATTTGATATAGATGTACATATTTCATATGATGTATAAGTACAAGACTAATCACATCTTGTAAAAGAAGCTGATTTGATCATGGGTTATTTATATTAGGATATGAATGACTGTCAAGATAGGATCGATTGATTAGATATACATAAGATTCGAGTTATCATTGACTCGATACATATTTGAGTTCCCAGAGGGACATTAGTAAAAAGGATTCATTTATTCCTTCCCTTTGCTTCCACCGTAGCCATACATATATACAAATTAGTCAAAAATCAATTTTGAAACCATTTATTTAATGCCATATAGTTGGCATCCATTTGAAAACTAAAACAAATAAACCAATAACATTAAAACACATGGAAGTATATAAACAAAAATTAGGAAATGATATTATCCAAAACTATATAATAATATATATATATTAAATAAAGTAAATACTAATATTTATCAATTACCATAATCCATAAATATTAAAAACAAATCTTGGCCATTGGATTAAATGCATAAAATTAGTATTTAACAAGATGATAACATTTGGCAAATAATAATTATGCTAAGTGTCATCCAAGTATTCATTTGAATTAAATAACCACTATTTAATATTTAATAAATAAATACTTTATTTATACAATAATGAATACTTTGCATTATAATTAATAAATATATAATTTTATTTATTATTAATATATCAAAATATATTATTTTAAGTCTCCAAACTTATTAAAACATTTTTCAAACTAACAAGTACTAGCGCGTTATTGCCAAAAAAAATTATTCTTTCCATTAAAGAATAATTTTCCTACCGATCAAATATTAGAATAATTTAATTTTCATCAATACAAAATATCATTAACTAGCTTAATGATATTATTTTCATCCATTATCAACTACTAGATATTTTGTGTGACCCCTTGGGTTCACTGTAAACTAGACATGAGTAAATATGAACACATTCATATAATTTCGGTATAACTCCTTATAACCGAAGTTGTCATTGGTTATGAGTGACCTCTAGTAAGATATCATGATCCCCTGAGAACAAAATTTGAATAAATTATATAGTCGTACTTATATGTAGTAAAGTTTCTCTATTGTCACTTCCGATCGAGTATAGGCAATGGAATTGTCAAATCACTAACTCAATCATAGGTTTAAAATCTTAATAATAAATAGGATTCATATATCCAAAAACTCTTTTTTAGAATTCGTGTACTGTATCCAGAGATTTAATCCCCATAAATGACAGTTCTGCCTAGGATCTCAAACTCAAAAACCTGAGCCAGTAGATTCTATCTTGACCATCACCTATTCTCATACAAGAAGAATACATTGCCATCAAGCTTCTTTCACCAGGTGTGACTAGTCCAATGTAATACACAAGTGAACAATGTGCCTCACTATAGATAACAGCCGTGATGTTTTAGGTCTAAGGACTAATTGTATACTAGTACAACTGTGTGATGAATCATTGACTATGAATATTCACTCATATGATTCATCACGTTTGATCACGTTCAGTATCATATTCTCAAACGTGGTACCCATATTTATACTCTTGTGACATGAAACTTGTCACCCAACTATTAATATCAGATACTGATTATTGATTACAACTGAACACAATGTAAAATACATAAATGTCATCTTATTAAATGTAAATATTTTTACAAATAATTATAAATTTTATATACAAAGAAATGATATCTCTGAACCATATGACACGATTAGTTCTAGGGCATATCTCTAACAAACTCCCACTTACATTAGAGTCAATCATCGTGGTATCCTATACCCATCTTCTCAAGATGTCGATTCAATTGTTGTTATGTCACTGTCTTTATAAATGGGTCCACCACATTATCTGCTAACAAAGTCTTCTGCACGATCAGCTGTTTATCTGATATAAAATCTCTGATCAAGTGATAATTGCACTGAATATGTTTAGACTTTTAGTGAGACCTCTGTTCTTTTGTCTGTACAATCGCTCTATTATGATCACAGTACAAAGTTACTAGATTACTAATAGAAGGAACCACTCCGAGTTCAGTCACGAACTTACGAATCTATACAGTCTCTTCCGCTACTTCAGAAGCAATTACATATTCAGCTTCTATAATAGAGTCAACTGTAGTTGTCTGTTTGAAACTTTTCTAACTAACAATACCTCTATTACAGATGAAAACAAATGCGGACATAGACTTTTTATCATCCACATCTGACTGAAAATTAGAGCCAGTACATCCCTTGACATTTAACTCACCTCTTTCCTACGTTAAAATTAAATCCTTAGTCCTTCTCAAGTACTTAAAGATTCGCTTAACTACTATCAAATGCTGTTCTCCAGGATTCACCTGATATCTACTGGTAATATTCACGGTATACGCTATATCATATCTCATACATAGCATGACATACATAAGACTACCTATCGCTAAAGTATAAGGAATCTTTTTCATACGAACTTGTTCAGTATCAGTCTTAGGTTCTATCTTTCTATAAAGATGAATGTCATGACTTCAAGGTAAGAATCCCTTTTTGGATTCTTTTATATTAAACTTTTTTAGTACTTTTTCTATGTATAGGGTTTGAGAAAGACCTATTATTCATTTCACTCTATCTCTATAGAGACGATACCCAAAATATAGGTTATTTCTTCCAAATTCTTCATAGAGAACACATTAGATAACCATAATTTAACCTCAGTCATCATGCTTACATTATTTCCTATAAGAAGTATGTCATCTATATACAATAAAAAGAATTTAATAGCGTGATTATTTTTCTTCTTATAGACACACGGTTCATCAATATTCTTGATGAAGCCAAATAATTTAACTACATCATCGAATCGTATGTTCTAGTTTCAGAAAGCTTATTTCAAACCATATATATATCTATGCAGCTTACATACTTTATGACCATCTATTACAACAAACCCAATAAGTTGTTGCATATATCTGGTCTCCTCAATAAAACCATTGAGGAAGGTTGTATTTACATCCATTTGTTATATCTCATAGTTATAATAAACTATAATAGTAAGTAGAATCTGAATGGACTTAGGCATAACAACTGGTGAAAAGATTTTCTCATAGTCAATACCTTATTTTTGAGTGTAACTTTTCGCCACCAGTCTAGTTTTATAAGTCTCAACTTTTTCATCTTTGCCAATCTATCTTTTGTAAATCCATTTATAATCGATAGGAACAATTCCTTCTGATGAATCAACAAGTGATCACACCTAATTAGCATACATAGAGTCCATATCAGATTTTATAACTTCAAGCCATTTTCTAGAATCGATATCTAATATCGCCTCTTCATAGGTTCTAAGATCTTCCCTCTATTCATTTTCTCTTATCATGAATGATTCAAAATCATTACCTGATAGGAAGAAATATCTTTATGGAGGGCATGATATCCTAGTAGATCTACGAAGAGATTAGTCTATAGAAGACTAAGGATCAGATGAAATAAGTTCATCAATATGAACAGGTTTATGTACATCAACTTGTTCATCTATCTAACTTTAGTCATAATCAAACTCTCCAGACTCTTTTGAGAGCTTAATTTTTCTACTTATACCACCTTCTTTAATGAACTGATCTTGAGAAATTGTACGTGTCTATTAATTGAAATTCAACGTGAAAGTAAAAGTAATATCCTAAACATTTTTTAGGATATCTTATAAATTGACCTTGTTCAGTTCTTACATCCAATTTATCAGATTTAACAATTTTAACATAAGTTGAACATTCTCAAGGCTTCATATAATTGAAGCTTAATAATTTCCCATACCATATCTCATATGGTGTTTTAGAAATTGTTTTAGATGAAGTTCTATTCAAGATGTACATCACAATATATAGAGCATATCTCCAAAGATATATAGGTAAGTCAGTAAAACTCATCATAGATTGTACCATATCAAGTAAGGTACAATTTTTCCTTTCGATACACCATTATGTTATGGTGTATAAGGAGGTGTGAGCTGAGATATAATACCATTTAATTTAAGAAAATCTAAAAACTTAGTACTTAAGTATTCTCCTCTACAATCAGATCGTAAAATTTTAATACTTTTTCCTGTTTATTTATCTACTTCAAATTTGAACTCTTTGAACTTTTCAAATTATTCAAATTTTTACTTCAATACATACACATAACCAAACCGTGAATAATCATCAATAAATTTTATGAAGTATGAGAAACCACCTCTAGTCATTTTTTTGAATGGTCTACACAATATATGTGTATTAACTCAAGAAGTATATTGGCTCTCTTCCCTTTATCAATAAAGGGTAATTTGGTTCTTTTTTCTTGAAGATCGGATTCACAAGTTAGGTAGGGTTCAGAACCCAATAGACCTATAAGTCTATCTCTACCCATCTTTATAATCCTTTTCTCTCTTATATAACCTAATCTATGATGCCAAATTAATCTTGAATTAATTTTATTTCTAGGTCGTTTCTTATTAATGGTATTTGTCATGTTAATTTTATCTGTATCAAGAATATATAAATCATTAACATTCAGACCAGTGTCAATCAATTTATTTTTAAAATAAATATCACATTTATATTCATTAAAAAGTAAATGTATGTCCTTGTTTACACAAAAGATGTATAGACAAAATATTTCTGTTGGCCGTATCAAAATACATAACATTATACAATATAATACAATGGCTTAATATCAAAACTAATTTACACGTTCCAGAGTGAGTGGCTGTAACTGTTGCAACATTCAACATCTTTAATAAGACAACTCCATCTTCTAGTAATTACTTACTATAAAGTGCTTGCAAATACATATAAATATGTGAGGTAGTAGCTGAATCTATAATCTAGGAATGAAATCTAAAATAACATTTAATTCAATTTTAATAACATGACATGAAATCGTACCTGACACCCTCCTCTGTCTCAAGCTCTCTAAGTAAAGAGGATAGTTTCTTTTTCAGTGTTCGAACTTCTTATAATGATTACACTCATCATTGGCTTGACTTTTGGTAACTCATTTGCTTTTATCTTTACCCTTTTTCTTAAAAACTCCTCCTTTGGATTGAAGTATGGAGGATTTCTTACCCTTATACTTTGACTTCTTACCAGAAGAAATCATGGCAAGAACAACCTCTTTTCTCTTTCCCTTTGTTGTTCTTTTATAAAAAGAGATTATTTCATTCATCAGCTCAGGGAGAGTTAATTCTAATTTGTTCATATTATAATTGGTAACAAACTGTTCATAACTAGATGGAAGAGACTAGAGTATCAAATCTGTCTGTAATGTAATGTCCATTGAGAACCCCGAGGTATATAATTGCCCTATCAAATTTATCATCTTCATAAGATGAGATTCAGGGGCTACTCTTAGACTCAGTCTTATCATAAATAAGGTAGTAGACAACTCATACTACCTAGTGTTGGAACTCTCTCTGAACATTTTCAGTAAAGAGTGATAGATGTTATAGGCATCTAACATATCCTTATGTTGGGCCTGTAAGTCATCACTCATCGAGACCAGCATGTATGATTTTACTTTAAGACTATCATCCTTCCATCTCTAGAAGGTATCTCTCTTCTTTGGAGATGCATTAGTGAAAAGGGTTTTGGGTGCGGGTTCATCGATAACCTAGCCAAGTTTTTTAGAATCCAAAACTATTTTAAGATTTCTATACCAGACTTTGAAATTAGGTCTAATAAGTTTGTGAGTGTCGAGAATTTTTGTTAACAGATTAGCCATTGTTTTTGTATCACTTGATAGAGTTTTGAATATTTATTAATCTGCAGGAAAAAGAAATACATCAGTATGTATAAATGTATATCAAACCATTTATTTTTAAACTTTAAACTAAACAGTACTCTCACTATTTAAATTAAATCTCGTATTCCCTTAATCTTATTATAATCTTATTACAATTTATTAGTAGATGATTATATTCTTATTAAACTTATAAAACCTCACCTAATAGTTATTGGATCAATAAATCTAATAAGTCAAAAATATATTTTTGTTTGTAACTCTTTACAAGGTATAATCAATTAACCTCTAGATCATGTACACCTCTCCTGATAATTATTAGTATCTGAACTTAGTTAGGTTAAACCCAATGCCTTTTCTTAAATAGGTAGCAGTCAGACCCCTTACCTAATAGATATTGGAAGCCCAACGCACTCTATCAAGAAACAAGTCAATTAGATTATGATACACTGTGAGGGTCATTACCTGACAGTTATTGGGTTACTCCATCAGAAATACCAATAATTTATTGACTGCATTAGAAGGTTTGAGCCTAATATTTTATTAAGGGAAGATTTTATTTAGGTATCATTTTATTATATAGTAATGGAGTTTAAACTCTATACCATTTTTAAAAAAATAATGTCTATTTTAAATATGAATCCACTATTGTTTGATCATATTAACTTAATAAATTAACAATTAATTTATTATTGTCTATGTTGATATAAGTATTTAAATTACTCCCACTAGAATTTTACTAATTCTATATTAATTAAAAAATTTTAATTAGAATCATTATTTAATCAAAATTTCAATTCCGAGTAATTAAAACTATTTTTCTATTCATATGAAACAATTCCATATTAAAAATTTTTATTTCGATAATTAAAAATTTTTTAATAATAAAAAACACTAATTAAATTAATGATTAATGAGAATAGTGACTTAAGAAATAATAATAACAATTAATAATTATTTTTTGATTAGAAATTTTTGAACAACTTTAAAAAATTCATATTTTGGTCTCTATAGGATAATTTACAAAATTACCCCTCATCAAGATCCGCTTATTTGATGTGTCGTTTTTATTTTCTTCAATAAGACTTGATAATTAATGTTCAAAGACACTTAAAAACCAAGTTGGGATGTGTTAAAAAATCAAAAACCTAAAAAAAAAAATTTTGCAACAACTACGAGGGGCGACTCGCTCGTGCCATGCCAGGGCGTGCGAGCTAGCAGGGTGCCTGGCACGTGTGGTGCATGCGCGTTGCTCGCACCCAAGATAGGGGCTACCTTATTTTGTGCAATGCAATTCCAATTTATATTTTTCACATTTCCAAATGTTTTTTTCCACAAAACCAAAATTCTACAACCTTTATAACACACCCAAAAACATACTAAAATAATTTAAAATAAACCAAATACATCAAGCAATGCATATAATCATGTTAACAACAATTAATTAACATTATGCATATTAACCCACCTAGTCACTAATCAAACTTATATCAATAACCAATTGCAACCAACTCTAATTCCATATCAAAACATGCATAAATATGAACATAAATCCTAGCTCGATACCATTTTCATGTGATTTTCAAGAAAAATCTAAAGGATCTATTATGCCATTTATGCATATTTTCGAACATTTATCAACCAATTGACAAAATAAAGCTATTAGGGCTTAAAATTTTACCCAAATGAGTGAAATCCTCAAGCTTGAAGCCTCCCCCAAGATTCCAAAGGTATCTATACTCTAACTTGTTGATGATGGAGATGATGACAATGGTTGGAGACTATAAACACTTGTAAAACAATTTTGCAAAGTCTTGGCAAGTATAAGGAACATATCCATATATATATATACATATACACTTGCAATTAAAGGAAGAAAAAAACCATGGAACACATAAGCTTGCCTTTCTTTTCTTCTTTTCCTTGCTTGGAAATGGAAAAACAATTCTTCCTTTTCTCAAATCCAAATGACCGAATGATCAAATGAAATCTTTCCCTCTTTTACTTTTTTTTTTTGGTTTTGGTTTTTCAAAAAGAATTCATTCTCTCCCTTTGCTTCCACTTTAGCCATACATATATACAAATTGGTCAAAAAACAATTTTGAAACCATTTCTTTAATGCCATATAGTTGGCATCCATTTGAAAACTAAAACAAATAAACCAATAACATTAAAACACATGGAAGCATATAAACAAAAATTAGGAAATGACATTGTCCAAAACCATATAATATATTATTATTATAAATAATAATAATATAATTATATATATATATATATATAGCAAATACTAATATTTATCAATTATCATAATCTATAAATATTAAAAATAAATCTTATTGTGAACTCGTAGGCTAAGTAGCCTAAAAACCCACAAATAAGTAGATCCTAACTCGGATAGCCAATATGATCAGATTAAAATCCTAGTATATTAGATCATGAACATTTGTTATTAAGTGTTAATGATGGTTTAATTATCATTAAATCGATGTATGAATGTTTGGCTATGATGAAAAATTATGTTTGATAATTGTTATTTTATTATGATTACTTAATGTTTGTTAATTCATGTGATGAATAATGATTTAGGTTAATATGTATTAATGCATTTAATATTGTTGTCAATTTTTTAATTAATTTTACTAATTAATTTGATTAATTAGACATATATATATATATATATATATATATATATATATATATAATGCATATATATATTGGTTATAAAGCATATTTGTATGACAATGCATTTAAATATACTTATATATGTATATTATATATGATAATATATATGTAATGTATAATGTAAGTGTGATGTTATATTTCATGAAATGATATTGTAATGTCATTACACGATATAAAGTTAATGACTAAAAGGGTTGGTTAAACCATATGAATACATTACTTACAATAATACACCAAATGGTATTTGATTGGCTGTTAAAATGAATTTTTACCTTAGGTTAATTACTATGCTTAAGGTTATGATTAATCCTTTTTATTTATTAATATCTTTTATTTTATTAATAATAATATTACAGATTATAGAACCCCTAATTGGTGACATTTGATTAAATTTAATTTTTTGACAAATTAAATAATTCAAATGTTAGTGACCATTATTTTATACCTATGAATTATGGCAAATATTTTATTTTTAATGTATTATGGCAAATGTTGCTATTAGGGTTTCTAGAGACCCCAATGAACGTAAATGAATTTGTTTATTTTGTTTGATAATTTAAACAAATTTTATAGGCAACCTAATTATTTGTGTGATAAATAATTTTTGCTGAATGAAACCATTCCATTAAAATGGTCGAATAAGCCAACCAATTATATAATTCGATATTTTATCGAAATTACATTACATTATATTTAATATACATCTATATTTGTGTAAAGGTATATAATTTGCAATCTTTATTTGTGTGAAATAATATTGCAAACATATATATATAATTAAAGTTGACTTGTATCAAACGAGTGCAACTATTACAATCATAAGCATATTTGTTCATTAGACAGACAATTCAAGCTAAATCAATGATGAAATTCTTGTACGACAAATTATCTTCGTTGAGTTTGTGCATAATGACTTGACTCAATAATGATTTAATTGTGTGATATATAAATTGAATTTCATGATCATATATTATTTGTTAGACAAATAAAAGTGTTTAAAGATATTAAGGTTGTGGGATAAAGCACCATCGATTATACTTATGTATATGTGTGAATATGATAGGCGTTTCTATGAATATGTATAATTAATAGTAATTATTCATAAGATGGGTAATTATGTAGGTGTGTGTGAGTGTAGCCCTAAAACATAATTTTATGAAAATTGTAAAAATGAGAGAGAGGTTCATATAGGATGTGAATAATTGAATTCTTGGTAAAATATCCCTTAATAATTATTATATCCGTGCTTCCCATCGTCGAATAGCTAATGATTCTTTCAAATAAATTTTCTACTCCAAGATTTCTATTATGTGAGTAATTGAATCGGGTTTATTTGGTTTTTGGTAGTATTCGAGTTTTGAACAATATTCTATTCTATGATATTGGGATGAGAATATTATTTTAGAAGGCACAATGGTTTAAATATGACTAGTGTATGACTTCAAGATTTCTATTATGTAAGGTGTCCAACGCCAATGCAAAACGAAATGAGTTGAGTCTTATATACGATACATAAAAGATACGTTCTTTACTCATTGAAGTTAGTTGACCGAGATTTTATTATGTGAGGTCAATTGATATAGATGAGAATTCGATTCCCCACTAATCCTTAAAATCCAACAAAATATTTAATTCTCATATTAGGGAGCATGGATTTAAATAAAATAATAGGAACTGATGTGATCAAACATAATAAATGTATTCAATAGTTGAATTCATTTAGTGATACAATACACTAACAAACAATCTTCTGAGTCTTTCTAGTTCTCTCTGTAATAAATGTCGTCTTCCAACATCTTCTCTAAAATTTTGGATAGTCATATTCTTAAAGGTCTAAACATTATGGATTGGTTAAAGAACTTGAAAATAGTTCTTAAGTTTGAGAGTTTTAGGTATATCTCGAAGGAGTAGAATGCCTTTTATATATATATAACATACCGAAATCGTAAAGTATGACTCTACATGTTAGCTTTTATGATTAGGGAAACTACAGGCCAAATATGATAATGTCTGATTGGCTTTCGACATATTAAAATCCTTACAAGAGTTGTCTAAAAAATTCTCGGGTAATCAAGTATGAGATGTGTGTTACCTTGTTCATTATAATAAAAAAAAGAAGAAGGGTATTGTCACAGTCCGAAATCCTCAGACTATGACCGGCAGGAGACAAGGCTGGTCCCATCTCCCTAAGCCTCTATTAGTGTACATAGTGAATATATAACTGATAGAACAAGACATAATAACA
>JAVXUL010040400.1:0-11033 GCA_035590515.1 Trichilia minutiflora
ATTCTGCATCTTGTCCCAAATGGGCTCACCCAGAAATCCAACAGAACCAATTCTTCCGCCATTTTTGGGCACTTTAGTGTCGAAAATCACTGAAACCTTGACGGTTATATTGATGGAAGCCTATATTTATAGCAAGTTTTTGTTTATTTGTTTACTGCTTTATTTGATATTTTCGAAGAGAAATTACGAGGAGGTTTGGTCCCATTGACTCGCTGTCTCGTTCAGTCTTTCAGTACCACGGCTTAGTTTTAAGCATCTGGCCCAGTCGGAGTTTCGACTATAACTGCTACCGACAACTGTTGGCTAGTAATTTTAAAAGTCTTCAGTTAGAATTAAAAGAAAAATAATAAAAATGTGAAATAAGTTATTTAGATTTTATAATATTTAACATGGGCAGAGACTGCGTGCATTCAACTATAGTTTAATTATATTCTCAAATTTTTGTTTTATTCTTATAAATTTATAAGAAATTAAAGATTATGTAAAAAATTAAAAAAAAATATATAATAATATACGCTGCAATTGTTTGAATGCTGAAGCAATACCGAAAAAATTCCGAATAATGAATTCCAAGTCTTCTGCGTCGGTGCATTTGTCATATTTTGAAATGGAATAATAACAGTTAGCTCCCTCTTTTTTTAGATTTTATAATTAAAGGCAAATGAAATCCTATTAACCGTGATTGATGAATGCAACGACATATGTTCTGTACGAACCCCACATCTTATGTCAGACTAACTAAACCCTTTGTGGAATTCACTGACCCACCTAAATATTTAAAAGTCAAAGAATACGGGACTCAAAGCACGACTGAGTATCAAGTTGCAGATATCTTTATCAAGTCTCCTTCCTTTAACAAAATTTCTTTCCATAGCTGAGTCAGAAATCTATATTAAAAGAAGTTAAAATTAAAAATAAATATAAAATATAAAAATTAATAAATTATTATTAAAAAATTAAAATTATTAAATTATGTATAATAATTAAAAATAAAGATTTATTATTAATAAAAAGTTAAAATATATTCTAATATATAAAAAAAATGCATTACTTTTTTAAAATATAAAAATTATTAATAATTAATTTTATAAAAAAATATAATTAAAATATTTATTAAATTTTTTATTCAGATACAAATACAATCAATTAAATGAATAAGAATTTTTTTTTACCCATACAACTAATTTAAAAAAAATCAAGCATATAATAAATTCAATAATAAACATTTAATCAGACTATTATCCATATCTTCTGGATATTGTTACTCAAGTTTATTCGTGCATCAATTATCAAAGACATATAAAAAATTATTATTTCAAAAAGAAAGAAAACGAAAAATTTATCTTAAAATCATAAAATTATAAACACCCAAATTAAAATTATTCAGGAAAAAATTACCTTAAATTTTTTTTTCAAAGTTCTCTTAATTTTAAATCAAAATTTTTTCTTATATCGGTAAATCTTCCCCTTGTAACTTGATTTTTGGTGTTTGTTTTATTCAAAATGTGAGAGTTGAGTTTCAAAATTTGATTTAATTTTTTTTTAATAAAGAGTATAGGTTCAGATGGTTAGAAGAGAAAGAAAGGGAGAAAAGAAAATAAATAAATTGAAAACCCTTTTTGTACTTTGTCAACTAAATTTAAAATTATTATTTAATTTATTTAATTTTTTATTTATTTAAATCAATTAAAATATTAAAAATAAATTATTTTTGTAGACTTAACGTGGATATAAATAATATAATATTTTAGTTACTATCATTTTATGATATATCTACGATTTAATGTTAGTTTTTATAATATTAATATTTTTTTATTTATATTAATAATTATATTTTATATTATTTTATATATATATATATATGTTGGAATTTTTTGGATGAGATGGGTCCGCCACTGATCTGAGAAAGGATACTTTAACACTTTTTCATCACCTTTTTCTTTTCTGTTTAGTATTTTATATTCACAAATTGTGCCTAGTATAAAGAAGAAATTAATCAATTAAAATAATATTGTAATTTTAAAATAATATTTTAAAAAATAAATTATAAAACATAAAAGCGATCAACCTAATATTATATAATGTACCTCGTAATTCAACTTATATCTAATATTAATCACACATCGAAGCTCTTTAACCCTGAATTCCAATTAGCAATCGAGATTATTAAATATAATTTCAAGTTTATATTTTTTTTAATTCCTCTTAACACCATATATAAAGTAAAACCCACTCTTAGCCTTAATAGAATTAAGACAATATTATTTAATACTTCTCAGGTGGATCTTGTCACCGGAAATGGAGATCAGAATCAACCCTTGTTAAGGGAAGAAGTGTTACATTTTAATTCAATATTGTATGGTATGTATTGATTGTGTATTAAGGACTATTATATTAGGTTAAACTCAATTTAAGTGGTTTGATTAAATTTGGATAATATGAACTTAATGCATCTAATTAAAGTATAGACTTTAATATATGTAGAGACCAAACTTTATTTCTATTATAGACCATATAGAAATAAGCATTATAAAAGTTATGATCCTCAAAACTAAATATAAAAAAGGACTTTCTAACATCCTATCATCATATTAGCCATAACCTAAATATTCAGCTCTTGGAAAAATTATAATCAGGATTATGAAGATTCAATATTTAGCATGGATTTGAAGGATTTTTAAAATAGGCACATGCAAAAACAAATGTAATCTCCAAGCATCTCATGCTTTCATTGAATATATGTTAATACACACACATATATAAAAGAAAATCAAGTTAGGAAAAGATTTTACCTACTCATAGCGGGTTAATATGATAAAAACAAGTTTCAAATGTATGAAACCTCTTCAATCTACACCATCTAAATGCACATTAAGGATTGGCCAAACCTTTGGGAGAGATCGGTTGTTGTTTTTGATTTTTTCTTAGCCAAAAATTAAAAAATTTAACCATTAAGCTTTTTTATATATATATTTAGGTCAAATTTGCAATAATCAAATTATATAGGGAGGACCTTAATAAATATTTATTTATCTTTTTATCTTCTTTTAATAATTAGGAAAACTCATTCTTAAATTAAATGTAATAATCATATTTTACAAAGATGTCTTAAATAAATATTTTATTTATGTTTTAATCCTTTTGTCATTCCCCCCCTCGTGATACTTACATATGATAATCACTATAGATTCTTAATAAATATTTTTTATATCCAAAACGCTTACTAAAAACTTGTAAGACTATAATGATACCTGTTTTTTATAAAAATATTTTTAAACACTCAATCTACATGTCCATCCAAATTACCTTACTCCATGTATTTATATCAAACTCAAACACTTCAAAAATATGCATATATGTATATCCAAAACCATTTCAAATCAAAACAAATATCATTCTTTCATAAGCATATTACACATTAATTATATCAGTATTCAAAAATATAAAATAATACAATCTTTCTTTTACAAAGACAGTAATAGAATATATAAAGGTTTTATAGTTCTTGTAACAAAAAGAACAAACAAAGACTTTATAAATACCTCATAATAAACGTAAAATAAAATAAGTGTGAGTTAAGTATGAAAAGTTATACCTGAATACATCTCCACAAATGTTATCGCTACCTCTTTAACAACTCAATCGGACTATAACACTTTTGTGAATGGAAAAAAATGTGAGTATACTTATGTACACCTAAGTAATGAAAATGAAATAAAATAAAATAATATAAACAAGTATAAAAAGATTTAAAAGAAAAATATTTTAACTATTTGTTTAAAGTATAAAACTATGGCCTACTTATAATAGAAATACCATTGGATCTAATCTTCCTTTTCGACGATTATTCTGATTAGGAGTAATCCCGAGATATATATCAATGGACTTTTTATATGCATTTATAACCGTTGAATTTTGTACAATTAAAACAATTCTTTTAATATAATATAAAAATATGCGTGCAATTTATAAAAATTGCCTATTATTGATATTGATATCGAGTAGTTTGTAAATCTCTATAAGACTATCTTCTGTATTTTAATCTAAGGAATCATTTTATCACAAACGAAGTCATTATCTCTCTTACACCAACCCCACCAACGTACCACTCACCTAAATTTGTAGATTAAGAAATTCTCACCGATGCACAACAATACTCGAGTAGTGTTGGCAAGTGGCCACCTTAAATTAATAAACATGATGACCTTGATACCTTTTTATACTAAATGTCGAATAGTTTAGTCTTAAAAGATGAATAATGAAGATTTCAAACATAAAATTGAGTCATGAGATCTCTTTATGGTAGTTATTTAGCCATATTAAAAGTTTAAATTTTGTATTTTTTTTTGCAAATAAAGGAATTTTATAATCCAATAATTACGTTTTATAATAATATCTCATGATCTCTGGGAACCCCACAATTACAGGGAATATACAATTTTTTTAATTAAGTTATAAATTGCTGTCAAACTCTCTCTAGATTATTATAAAAAGAATCTTAATTTACGTATATGAGAATTTTAACTGTATACCCGACTTTGTTTCTTATATTTATACTTGACTTTGTCCCTTATATTTGGTGTAATTTCAAGTTTTTTGCAAATTCCTTAAATAGAGTAGAATAAGTTTTTAGATGCTTGGAATTCGAAAAGAAATTCTGTTCATCAAACTACTAAAACAATTTAAAGTGCTAACATAATAGTTAATCCTTTTTTTTCTCTTTTTGTATTATAATATTTTTATTAAAGATAGAATCAACTCAAACCAAAAAAATACTGTTATTAACACAAGCTATTGAAATATTTGGAATACATCTATAATGGTATTGTTATGAATTTAGGTTTCGTTTAGAGTTGTATTGTTTTTGCTATGTTAGGAAAGCAAAATAAATTAAAAAAAACAAACATGTTTGATAACTTTTAATTTTTAATGAAATTTATCTATTTTTACATTAATATTTAAATTTAAAACTTTTATTTTACAATAATTATAACTTAAAAATTATCATAAATATTTTATTTAAAGTTCTTATTTTTATACAGCTTGGAAAATTGGTATTATAAAATATTGATATTAATGACTGGACATTTGCCCAATACTATATTTATAATATTTACACTCTTGGCTTTCATCTAATTGTAAATCAATTTTCATCTTATTATAATATTATTGTTAAAAAAAATTAGCAAAGGACCGGGTACATTGAAATCTTACAAAAATTTGACGGATGAGTTGAAGATGTTAAACAAATAAATAGTGCAAGTAAAATAAATACATATTAGTCATTGCAGCAAAATATAGTCATCCATGAAAAAACGATGATGCTTTCTTTTCAGTGATCCAATTTTTTGCATAAAGTTTTCAGAGTACGAGTAGCGAATGAAGTTGTAGCAGGGAATCGAGCGAGCCAAATTCGCTGCCACTGTGTCCATGTCCCAATCAACAGTAATTGGTGTCATAGTTAATTTTGGAGACAAAGTTGCATCAATATTGACTTCCAGTTCTGATGTTCTTGAAGAAATTGATACACGCTCTTATCTCTTCCCTATCACCATTCTTCTTAACGGTATTCAACCAGTTTTATCAGGTGAATTTTTAACCAGGAAATAAGAATTTTGCAGTTTGGTGATATGTATGGTCATCTACTAATTATAACTACTAATTATAACTCCAATATGTTGATTTTGAGTTTTGCAGGAGTTGCTATTGGATCAGGATGGCAATCGTAAATCTTAGCTGCGACTGTATTATAGGAATCCTTCTTGAATTTTTGATGGGATGAGTATTTAAATTGGGTTAGTTCGGCTGTTTCATTGTTTCTTTTGTTTAGAAGGATCGATGTTTGTAAATGTGTTGAATAAAAAATTATTTTAAAATTACTTTTAGACGACTGTATAAAATAATAATAAAAAACAAATTGTTGGGAGTAGTTTTGAGGGTGCAAGTAGAACACTTTTTAATAAATATTAGAAAAATAATTTTTTTCATTCCTAAAATTTGTTTTAAAATATAAAATAAATTTATAATTTTTAAAAATATTTATATAGACTTCAAATTTTTAAATAAATTTATTAGTTTAAATAATTTTTTTTCATTTTTCTATTATAATTATGGTAATATTTCTTAATCATCTCATTTTAAAAAATAAATATATTATATTATCTTTATTTTTTTCTCAATTCACATATTAAACTAAAAAATAAAATTTTATCAAATTAAAATGTATACATGTCCAATTTCATCAAAAAAAAAATTTTCCATTAATATTTTGATTAATCGTTTGGGGCATCTTGTCTGAACCTTAGCTCTATTTAGTATTTACAACTTGGGAATGATTTTTATTTTTATTTTTATTTGAGAAAAAAGTGAAAATGAATCATTGTCCATTGGGGATGGGATGATATTTGGAGGGACTGCCGTTCAAACTGTGATCTTGGCCATCATAACCGCACAGTGCGATTGGGAAAAGGAGGTGGAGATTAACATTGTTACTTTTTTTTTTAAATTTAAAATATGTATATAGACTTCGAAATTCTTTTAATTAATTATCTTTTTAATAATCTAATTTATCATTTTGTTCGATTTACAAGCTGGAATAGAAAAAAAAAATTATACAGAAGAGGTCTGGTCCCAAGTCCGAGGACATGTTTGGTGATATGTATATAATGTATTGAATTGTTTTAAGTAAATAAATAAAATTAAATTATAATGTACTAATTTAATATAACATTATATTTTGTGTTATATTAGATTGAAAAAATTTTAAACATATATATAAAAAAATATTTTTATTAATAATTCATTAATTTAAAATTATTGGTGTCAATTACCATAGATTAGTATAGTGTCAGCGGTCGTTTTGTACTAGGATCACCAACTCACTATTGATATTAACAATTGCTTTATGCAACAGTAATTATATCACCTTATCCATTTGACTAATTTTTACCGTAAGTTTGAACTTGAAATTTTGGTAGATGGTGATTTTCCATGATTTGTACTTGTATAAATGTAAATATCATAGAGTCCCCCTCAATTTTACATTTTATGTTCATAAAATCCATAATATTTTCCATGATTTGGACCCGTATAAATATAAATACAAAAAATAGAAGGCCTCTGTAATATTTTCATGCATTTTTTCAACAAATTCGATTCTTAGAGCGGACAAATACGGTCCAATTCAGATTCTAATAGATAATTAAATCAATTTCAAAAATTATAGATTGGCCTTTGAATTGAATTAAATTAAAATTAATATTTTTTGATCAAATTAAAATTTAAATTTAAATTTATTTAAATCAATAATACTCACTTTTTAAAATAAATTTAATTTAAATCAATAATTAAATTAGTTGAGATCGGTTTTAAAATCTTTTGATTTGATTTTTGATTTAAATAAATTTAAATTAATATATTTAAATCAATTTAAAATTTAATCTATCAATTTAAATCGACAATGCTTATATAGTGTGTTTATTGAGTCGGATCAGTCTGTAAATCGATCTAATATACTATTTATACAAACTGATTTAGTTTCGGATCCAACCATATTAGTTATGTTGATTTTAGTTTTTACAATTGGAGACTTAGCTCTAGACCTATCAAACGGACCAGGTCGATTCTGCTTGGCTTGATCCGTTGCGGATCGACACTTAAACAGATCAAACCGAACTAATTCATTTATTATGCGGATCAATGTTTTATTGGTTTTAACCCGACTCGCGAGCTAATGAACTTAAACGAGTTGATCCGCGGACCGATTTTAAAAATTTTTAATTTAAAATATATATATATATATATAATACACTAATTACTAATAAATACAATATGTTAATAGTAATAATAAGTTTATAATATAAATATAATATAAATTAACTATATTATAAATTAACATATAAAAATTTTAACAAGTTAAATAAAGGTTTTATTAACAATTTTAAGTTTAAACACATGACCTCAAATCTCAAAATGTACTAATCCAACATCACTCAATATTAATAAATAATAAGTCTGATATCATTATTAATATTCAAATATAATCAATCATCATCCAAATATAAAGGTTAAAAAAATTAAATTAATTTTTTTTAATTAGATGGGTTTAATAAATCAGTCCGTAAATTAAACGAATCGATTCATTTAATCCGCAGATTAAATAAATCGGGTCAAATCGGTGTACAAAGTAAATAGATTAATTTCTTTTAATCTAACTCATTTAAATAGTAAGTTAAATAAATCGATCCATAGATTATCGATCCATTTGACAACTCTGTTCAATTCATAATAAATTTAAAATTGTTCGTATCTATATGGGTTTAAATATAAAGGTTAAAAAAATTAAATTAATTTTGTTTAATTAGATGGATTTAATGAATCAATCCATAAATTAAACGAATCGATTCATTTAATCCACAGATTAAATGAATCAGATCAAATCGGTGTACAAATTAAATAGATTAATTTCTTTTAATCTAACTCATCTAAATAGCAAGTTAAATAAATCGATCCATAGATTATCGATACATTTGACAACTCTGTTCAATTCATAATAAATTCAAAATTGGTCGTATCTATATACTGCCCGAACCGACAGGTTAAACCAATAATTCGAGCCGGTTTAATCCGCTGTCCCCCTAAAAAAGAATAAAAAAAAAACAATTGCAGTTGCTTGCTGTCAAGCTGACAGCAACAATTGCTGTAAAGCAGCCTACTTTGACTTTGCAATTGCAACGTTGCAAAAATTGCAACAGTATCCTTCCCCCCTATATATATAACCTCGTCCCCCATTTTATTAATTATACATAATACATATAATTCCCTCCATCTCTCAATCTTATTTAAGCTTCTTAAATTCTCACGTTTTTATGACTCTCACTAATCTACGATTATTGTAAAATTTTTATTTTTGATGCCTTAAAGTTAGTATTAAATTAAATTTATTTTAAAAAATTAGAAATTTAATTTTATTATTATTAATTTTAATTTAATTTATTATTTTAAAATTTATTATTTTTGTTATTTATTTATAGTGTGTTTTATTTATTTTATTGTTAAATTAATTAATTTATATTATATTATATTATTATTATATTTAATTTATTTTATTTTAGAAAGCTAGAAATTAATTTTATATATTTGTAAGTTTAAAATTAATTACTTTGTGTTATTTATTTACAGTGTGTTTAATTTATTTTATTGTGTTATTAAAATTAAATTAAATTTTTGTATTAGAAAATTAAAATTAAATTAAATTTTTGTATTAGAAAGTTAGAATTTCAAATAGATAAAATGGTATATCATTTATCAAAAGGATCCCATGAATTTCTTTATGATATAGATGACCCAATACCTTCATTCGAATATTATGAAAATATTTGAGAAGAACAATCTTCTCATAATACAACGAATCTAAAAAAAGTAACAACTGTTGATAGTAGTCAAAGTAGATAGCTTAAGTCAGAGGCTTGACAAATTTTTAAAAAGAATATCGAGCTTGGTAAAACTCGATGTAAACTTTATGATATGGTGTACTCACACACACACACAAAAGGATGGGTTAGGCACTCTTAAAAGATATATAGATAAAAAATATTTAGGACATTTAGAAAATTTATAAACACAAACACAAATCAAAACAACTAGTGGAATGGTAAGTGGTACTTTTTGTTTTGATCCTACTATATCGAGAGATGCAGTTTGTCAATTATCGATCGTAAATGATCAACCATTCACACAAAGTGAATCTTCGTATTTTTATAGAAATAATACAATAATATCAATCTACTTTTAAGAAAATACCTAGGACCACGATAGAGACACACGTACTTTAAAATTTTGCAGAGATGAAATAAACTTTAATTACCATTCTAGAATCAAGTAACTGTACCTTTTCATTGATATTTGATAATTGGAGAGATGTCAATGATTTATATTATATTTGTATTACTTATCATTGAATTTATGAAAATTAATAATTAAATAAAATAATTATAGGATTTAGACTTTCTAAATTTTCATATAACGCTAGGACCATTACAAAAGTTATTAAAAGTGTTACACAAGTGTTTAGAATTGCAAATAAAATTCTTTACATTTTACTTGATAATGCATCTAATAACACAGCAACCATTTCTCTTCTTAAAGATAAAGGAAAGATTTTTTTATAATAGGTGTGCTTATCATATATTAAACTTATGCATACAAGATGGTGCAAAATGATAAAACCAATCATTGATTCTATTAGGAGTGTTGTTCTTTACTTAAGATCGACTCCAGCTAGAGCCCAATAATTTAGAGAATTATGCTGTCAATACAGATTAAATGCCAAAAAATTGATATTAGATATGCCGACAAAGTAGAGCTTTACCTATAAAATACTTAAAAATATTTTATCTTACCGAATTTCAATTATATAATTTTAGAATATAGAAATGAACAGTTATGAATAATTGAAGAGCATTTTTAAACTACAAAAATTATCCCGTAGTTCTTATCAACACTAAAAGAAGTCACAAAACTTTTATCTGAACAATATTATCTAATAATAGATCACGTAATTTTCACATTATATAGCATTACATATGTATTTAAATAATACATGGAACATCCAATATTCTTTATAGTCATGTCGATCTTGATAAAAAATTTTAGGAAGTATTACGATGACATGTCACTTTTATATTGTATTGTATTATATCTAGACCCTAAAATGAAGGTTTCTGACTTGAAAACCCTTATAGAACGATTTTACTAATTTTAACATGTAAATGATTCTGAATATTTAAGCTACAAAACTCAAAGACGGATCTATTAATGAAAAGAAAATTTATCATCCACTCTTTTAGATATTTTTTACTTGTACAAGATTTAGTATTTTGCAAGTAGTATTTCTATTTTTACAAGTTAGGAGGGTTCTTTTTCCTTCTCCTCAACGCTCATTATTTTCAATAGCGATTTTAATTCATATATAGAAGTTGGCAAGAGATCAAGAAGAACGTCATCATCATTCATTGAATTTTTATACTGTTTGT
>JAVXUL010040422.1:0-11032 GCA_035590515.1 Trichilia minutiflora
ATACGACACTTGGACTCACCAGACTATATTATAACAAGACTACCTATACTTGGGTACATAATCTAATTGAGATCAAGAACCTAACTAGCAGTCTATGAAGATCAAGCTCCATAATGCACATCAACTGGAAGCCGATTATAAGAGCAAGAGATAAGACGATGTGTAAAATTTTGATCGAGTTGACTCAAGCAATAAGGAGTAGATTTGAAGCATAACTATCAAGTCTTGGCAATCTTAGCAATCTGGGCGTAAAAGAGGAGCTACACTTGATTAATTTGATTTATGTCCAGAATTAATTTAATTGGCAAAGGTTTTGTGTTTAGGCTTTGGTTATGTTAATTTTAAGATATTATTTAATTATTATTTAGGATGGATAATTGTTTAATTAAGCTCAAAGTCATTTATTTATTTAGCTGTTTAAAATTTTAACTTATTAAAATTCATTTAGGGTTAAGAATTCTTATATCTTAGGGATTACATTATATAAAGGCATGTTTTATTTTAATTGGAGGGATTAGAACAGTGATATAAATAGTAAAATTAAGAATTTTCTCTTTATTCTTTTGTAAATATTTTGAACTGAACTTATTAAGATTCAATATATTGTGGCATTTGTATCCTGACTTGTCACTCGCAAATCCCTTTTTGAGTGTGACATTATCCTTTTCACCCTACTTATACCTTTGATTCATTGTTTGTTTATGTTTTTATGTCTAAGGTTTAACATACCTTAGGTTGTTAGATTAAAATAATGATCGGGTCGATGTTTTATCATAATAACTTGATTTTAGCTTTTCTAAGAATTAGATCAACATCGTTGGCTGAGGATTATATGACTAAACATCCCAAGTTCACATTATAAATAAATTGTCCATTTCTATTTTCCATATATATGAGGCCTTGAAAGCCGATTTGATAATTTCATGATTAATTTTGATATGAGATATATGTAATTCCTTGTGACACGATATTGAGATATATATTTGATAATTGATTTAATTTATAATATTGAGGTCAATGAGGTCATGGCCATGAGAGCCAAAGACTATAGTTATAGAGTTTAGTAACTTAAGTACGGACCGAGATAGTAACTGTACTAAGTAAGTGATGCGTCAACATGATCGTAATAAAAGAGGAGATGACCTCATTTATGATAGAGTGACCTATTTTACAAAAATATAAATAACAGTTTAATGAGAATTCACAAACTATTTAAGGTCAATATTAGTAATGGATGAGATTTTAATAAACTATCATGCATATCTTTATATTAATGCATATTTTTATTGTTAACATAAAGAATGTTTACTTGTACATGATAATTGGTTTTAAATGTATATAGAAAACTCACAGGTGGATCTAGATTGCTCTTAATCAAAATGATTGCCTAGAGGTGATGACAAGGTCCAATGAGTTTGATATGTGAAATATGTCATATTTTTAAAATTATAAGATGTTTTTACAACTTTCGTTAAAATAATTTTTTAAAAGCATACATAATTGTATACGTTTCATATCTACTCACTGATTATATTAATAATACTCACCCCTCTTTTTTCTCGTTTACAAATGAATTCGAGTATAGTTGAATTGTTAAAGTGATAGTTATTATATCAAGATTAACATATTCAATTATAATTCTTATACTTAGCTCACATTCTATATTTTTTTGTCCTCCAGGAGAATTTGATAAACTTTTATATTATTTATTTGATTTGAAAGAGTGTAAAATACATATGATACTTTAATTATTTCTAAAACTTGAATGTATGTTTTATTATTATTATTGAGATTGGAAACATCTCGAACAGATGGATTTGTTTTATGTTTATAAATTTCATATTGTGTTTCCTTAATTAATGAGAACGATGATTGTAATGTAAAAGAATGATATGTGATTTTGATTGAGTCATGGAAAATCTTAAAATGGAATTGAGTTGTATGGCAGATATCTTAATAATTTTGCAGGTTTTTGATATGTGTTATAAAAACAAAGAACATGTATAAAAAATTTGTGATAATTGTTAAGTATAGATTTTATACGCAGAGATGTGACATAGTGACTTAAATTATTATTATTTATTATTTTTAATTTTATATATAGGGAATGACAAATATCCTTATAATTTTTTTAAATAATAATTATGTGGATTTGAATATTGTGATAAATATCCAAGTTAATTTTATTAATTTTTTTATAGAATATCTATTATATTTTTAATTTTTATAATAATATCAAAAATTTTAAAAATATATAATTTATAAATTTTTTATTTTTTGAAATATAAATTTTATTAATTAAATTTTATGAATTATATATATATATATATATAATTTTTATACTTTTATAAAAATTAAAGATATAATGATTATTATACTATAAAAAATAAAAAATTAATTTAATAAAAAATATTTAGTATAATTTTTAAATACTGTAAGAATTTATGTGACGAAATAAAAAGTAAGGATTAGTTGTTATCTTAAAAAACGCCAGGGTATTTGTCATTTCCGTTTCACATATATTTCTGCGGGGACTGAATTGTGGTTATTTCAAAATTTTATTTTAAAAATAAATTAAGAAAAGTTTCTCCCTTGTGCTTGAGAGTAGACTATAGGATAGGGTTAGGCGATGCGCAGGATAAGCGTCTAAACCTTCACCTCCTTGAATAAAAAACCTTTTTGCATGTGGATTGCAGGTGATAATCCTACAACTGTAGCTATCACGTCACTATTAATTAGAAAGTCAACTACAAAAGCAAACAAAATACAAGTTGTTTTATTTATATTTAAAAAATAAAAATATTTTTCCCAAGTGAACGTATCATCGACGTCCGATTTTTTAGTCATGCAAAGGTCGTATCTCTATGAAAAATCAATGGCAGAGATCGTGAGAAAGATGAGCACGTAAAGAGAATGATGGAATTCCGTTCCGTTTATGGAATTTATTTATTTAAGTTTTATTTAGAGAAAGAAATTCAGTCAAAATCAATCACGCTGTTTAGGTACGTAGTTTCTATTATAGGTGCCGACCCTTGGAACATCCGTACAATTATAATACTTATTTTTTAAAATAATTTTATTAAAATATCTATATTTATTTAAGTGTTGTATAATATAAAAAATCACCTTGAGTTTTCCTTAATTAAAAAAATCACCTTAATTTGGATGTCTGGTTTCCTAGATGATAAAAAGCATTTAATTAGCAGCTGCTCCAGAGGTTGGCAGGTGCAGGTGCAGGTTTCCAGTAGTAGTAGCAGCTCCGATATGAGAGAATATCCAAATTATTTTTTATTTTTTTATTTTTTTTCTGTCCAACTACTGCAATCCAACAATGTGAAGAAAGGAATTATCATGGCAACGCCTCTGCGGCCTTTGATTTCCTCGGAAAACGCCCCAGCTGTAAATACTCTCTCTCTCTTCACGCGCATTCATGACAACTGACGTTGTTGCAACGCAAATGCATTTACGCAATTGGTAGTACGTAGGGTTGGCTATTCTACTTGCTAGTCCAGCGCGTTAAAACTGCCTGCCAGTAATACTATACAAAGATTTCAACTTTTTTTTTAAAAATAAAATAAAACAGAAATATAATTTAAAAAGAAACTTAATTCCACAGTAATCTTAGATTAAAAAAAATTATTTAACTTGTATGCCTATGTTATTCAACTCTTATTAATTTGTACAAAAAAATTTTATTTTTGATATTATAATTATAATAATATTAAAAATATAAATATTTTTTATATAAATTAATTTAATAATATTGTATAATTATTATGTGTCTTATAATTTTAATATTGTTAAAAACTGGCTTCACCTTTTTCTACACTACTAGAGAAAAGTCATATTTTTAGAATTTTGTTATAATTTAAATTTATAAATAGTTTCTTAATGGTGTAGATATAAATTTTTTATACAAATTAATAATCAATACTTTCTAATATTATTAAAAATATACATTTTAAAATTTATAATTTAAATTAACAATTTTTTTTAAAAATTAAGGTCTTATGAGTATTTTTAAAATTAAAAAAATTAAAATATATATTTGATTAAATTTTAGTAAAGTATATTTTTGTATATTCATTCATATTATTATTTAATATTAATATTTTTTTAAAATGCAAGGTAATTGACTTCTTTCTATGTATGTACAACGTACCTCTTACGCATACGCAAAATCAAATGCTTTGCATGACTGTAGTTCTGTTTGATGCCGGTCAATAGCAAGAGTTGACTTCTTAATGAATTGTGTCCAATCATTATCATTAGATGCATGCAACTGCCGTTGTATCGCGCACATTACTAAATTTTTTTTTATATTTTTACTTTTTTATTATATATTTTTGATTTTTTTATTATAAATTTTTTTATAAAAAATAAAAAATTATAATATAAATATTAAGGAGTGTAAACAAAAGTTTAGAAATATAACAGAATTTTGGATAATTTGTATGGTACAGTAATCGCACCATAGCCCTGCCCTCAGCAGCACAATGCGATGAAATCGAAGTATCAAAGCGTCAGGATTGGTGAGTTGATGGACTCACAACGGGAAAGCATGTAGGGAAGAAGAAACGTTTATTATACGAATCAACATCTGGATGAGGTTCCAAGTATATTGATTTTAGATCCTTTGATGCCACGTGCCATCTTCTTAAATGAAAACGAGGGACTTAAGAATTTAAGGGTTGATAATTTTATTATTTATTGTCAATGCCTGAATTCACGTTTAAAATTTAAATTGAAAGTTCATAAGTATATAATATTTATTAAATTTTAAAATTCATTTTTCATTTCAAAATATAGTTTAAATTTTTTAAATAAAGTTTGTTAATAGAAAAATAAAATAATTAATTATAAACTTTTTTCGAGTGAACTAAAAATTTATATATTAAAATTATAAAGTTCATATTTTTTATATAAAAGTATTTTAACTATTTTATCTTTTTAAAACATTTTCGTTATTTTCATAAAATACATATTCAGATATTATTATTGATTAAATATTTTAATAGCAATAAATCCGAACAATTTAAAGATAATTTAATTAAAAATGGATGTTAAATGAATTAAAAATGAATTCAGGAAGCTAATTTTCAAAAAAAAAAATTTGAAAAGAGATATTCGATTGAACGAATTAATAAATTTATTCAAATGAAAGCTTCAATGAAATGAATTAGAAGATTTCAGTTAAACGTTTGAAGGTAGAAGAACTCGGTCGAATGAATTAAAGGATTCGTTAAAACGAATAAGTTCAGTCGAACGTTGGATCTAATTCATTCGAGAAAACAAAGAATAAAAAATTTTCAAAGTTATAAAAGATTCAGTCGAACGAAATAAAAAATTCATTTAAATGAAATAGGTTCGATTAAATGAATTGGCCAATTAGCTCGATCGAATTGATCGAAATTCTTATAAATTATCATTTTTATCCTAAGAAATTTTTGTTTCTTTCTCTTTTTTTCAAGGGTATTTGGGTATTTTCACGGAGCACTATATATATAGGTGTTTTAAGGAGAAATGATCATTTCTTTCTTCTTATTTTTTCTCTCCATTTTTGCTCTTTGCCTTCATCCTTGTTTTTCCCTACTTCCTTCAAATCCTTCCAACTTGGCATCGATTAAATTGCAATTTATTGCTAGAAATCAAATCCTCAACACTCTTTTTTCTATAATTGAGTTTCATTTCGTCAAATTAGTAAGGATTCAAGTCGGAGGAGGCTAGGTTTTACTGTTCACACCAAAAGAATTTTTAACAATTAGCTATAATTGAAGCTTTCTAGGATTAATTATAACCTTTTGGTAAGTCGATTAACTCAATTTACTCTTTTAATTGACTAATTAAAGAATTCAAACCATATGATTATTGTTTATCCATTTTTATATTAGGCTCCAACTGATCTAATTTTAAAGTAAATTATGTTATTTAGGGTGTAAAGTATATGTGTATGTTGTTATATTTTTGAAATGATGAAATTTCTATATTTGAGGATAATAAATAGTAATTTCAATTACCATGTGTTAGAATTTTATTATACATTTGATGATTTTGCGTAATTATGACGAATCATATTGGAATTCAGTATATACGAGCTAAAATAAATTTATTAAACATAAATGATAAGAAAATTAGATTAAAGTGGGTGAAATTTGCGAAAATAGTGAAATCAGGTATTAGATTGAATTAGATATCAAATTTGGCATTCATATGCATTATTCATGCATAGCATATTATTTTACAAAAACTAATATATATATATTTGGTTATAGGCACAAGCGATTTGGTTCAAGGATCTTCGACATAAGGAGGCCATTGAATAAACGATTCTCTGCCTTATAATAGTGAGTGAAATTATTTTTATTTTTTTCTTCTCTATAAATTTGAGTATCAAAACTTATTTGATCTATGCTTTAAGGCAAATAGAAATATTTTATATGATTTGATTGTGTTGAAAAGTGATGTTAAATTGTTGAGATTGAGGTCAGGAGGAGATCTCATTTGTTTTTGGTAAATATATATTTTATTGATGTTGTGGTATGAGTTTATGGGGTTCATGGGGCTTAATGGTTTTAAATATTATTTTTTTATATCATAAATTATTTGATAATTAAGGTTAGGAGGCCAAATATTTTGTTGAAATTTATGATTTTGATGATTTTTATGAATATGGCCAGAAAGCCAGTGTTTTATTGTTTTGATATAAATTTTGATCCTATGTGTTAATTATTGGATTATATCGAGAATGATGGTATCCTATAGTCAATTGAAATAGATGGAACCTAATAGACTAAAGAATGAAGATTTTTCTATAATCAAGTGAGGTGAATGAAAATCCAATAGGCACGTTATGTATAGTATGCTATTGGATACTTATATATGAGTTAAGGATGTCCTACAACTAAGTAAGGTGGATGGAATCCAATATACTTAATTTATTTGATTTATATGATACTGATGATGTATGGATTGTTTTATGTTTATACCATAAATTTATATTTAGATAAGATAACTTTTTATGTTGGGTTGCTAATGATGATATTATTACTGATATTTTGTTATTTTGAATTAAGTTAGAAACTATTTTCAAATGTACATTCATTCGTTAAGTATTTTAGAATACTCACCATTTTTCCTTACATTTCAGGATAGTCTACCCAGGTGGCAAGTATCGCTAGTTTTAACAGAAATTTTTTTGTTGATATCGGGTACTTAAGTCAGGTTATGCATATGTGTTGGTTTACTGAAATTAAAACTAAAATCGATTTGTATTAAATGGTTTATACACATTTTAAATTTACTTAGTCAAGTGTGTATTCGATATAATTTTATTTGTATTGTATTTGGATGTATGTCTAGTGATAAGACACTAAGAGAGGTAATATTAGAGGAGGCCCATAGTTCAACATTTGTTGTGTATCCTGATAGCACGAAAATATATCAAACTATCAAAGAGAGTTATTAATGGTTAGGGATGAAATGAGATATAGTCGAGTTTGTTACTATGTTTGATATGTTAGTAGGTGAAAATACTTTATCAGAGACCTACTAAGACTTTACAATCTCTATTGGTATATGAGTGAAAGTGAGAACACATCATAATGAATTTTGTTATTGGATTATCATGAACACAGGTGGACCATGATTATATTTTGGTCATCATGGATCGACTTACAAATTCTTCACATTTTCTGCCTGTTTGATTAAGTTATTCATTGGATAAGTTGATAAAATTATACATAACAGAGATAGTCAGATTGCATGGTGTATTTATGACGATCGTATCATATCAGAATCTTCGCTTTACATCTTAATTTTGTTTGAAACTTTAGAAAGTTATGGGTACACAGTTAACTTTCAATTCTATATTTTATCCTCAGATAAATGATTGATTAGAGAAGACTATCCAGATACTTGATGACATGCTTTGGGTATGTATCAAAGAATTTCACCGTAGTTAGGATATACATTTGTTATTAATAGATTTGCTTATAATAACAGTTAACAGTTTAGTATTAGGATGGAACCTTATAAGGCATTGTATGATAAAAAATATAGAATTTTCTGATGTTAGGATGAGGTTGATAAGAAAAAACTAAAAAATATTAAATTGGTTAAACTAACCACCGAAAATATTAAGATTATTAGAGAAAAATTAAAAATGACCCAAGATCAAAAGAAATCATATACGGATAATCAAAAAAGAGAATTAGAATTTAAAGTAGGTGATTGGGTTTTCTTAAAAGTATCATTATGAAAGAGAATAATCAAATTTAGAAATCATGGTAAGTTACATACTCGATATATCGAATCTTTCATAATTTTGAAAAGAATTGATCCGATAGTATATAGATTAGATTTACCTCTATATTTGGGCCATATTCATGATATATTTCATGTGGCACATTCTTAAATGGTATATACTGAATCCATTTCACATTTTTGAGGCACTATCGATCGAGTTGAGAAAAGACCTCACTTATACTGTCTAATTGATGAGAATTCTTAACTAGTAAGAACAAATTTTAAGAAGAAGATTATTCCTATTATAAAAAACCCATAGAGAAATAAAACTGTTATAGAAATGACTTTGGAATCTGAAAGTTTGATACGATAACAGGATCAATACCTGATGGCTCCAAGATATTTTGGGTGATAATATAAAATAGGAGATTGATGCATTAAATGGATATATTAATAAGGAGATTGATGTCATAAAATAATTTCTGATATTAATATAAGAATGATGGCATATTGATATTTATTAATGATATTGATGGCATATTGATCTTGTGATATGTTCTTGTTTTTTATGATGCCAAAAATAATAACAAGTGAAAATTATGCATATATATGGTGATCTTAATTTTATAAGGACATGTATGAGATGATTTTAATGTTAAATGGATACAAGTCACTCGATCATTTGGAAAGAGTATATGTTTTGCAGGTGAGAAAATTAAACTCAAAAGTATCAAGAAAACTCACCAAAGCACAAACGTATCAACACGTTTAAGCTATAGTATCCAATCAGAGCCCGAGTATTGATACCTAGGCTCAAAGGTATCGACACCTTCAATCTGGACTTAAACGTATCAATACTTCTGAGAAATATATTGATACATTGAAGACGAAGAATGTTCGTTCACGTGAGAAGGTTTCGAAACCCTGAGCAAACATCTTAAACGTATCGATACCTTGAACAAACGTATCAATAACTTTGGAAATTTTCAAATGTTTCATTACCCTGAGGCTTGGATTAGCATATTTGTGACAGACTTCATTATTTTCACGCCAACTTGTATCGATACGATGGCAAACATATTGACACCTTCAAGCTTTACAACTCAAATGTATCGATACCCTGAGGACACGTATTGATACCTTTGTAGAAATCAAGTATGTAATAGCTAGTTCAAAGAAATTTAATGCAACCATTAATGCTCATAATAGAGCCGTTGGAAGTAGATTGATTGCAGATATAGAAGCAAACATTTTTTAAGATCAAATAGTTATTGAGAAGCATTAAATCAAGTTCATAAAAGATCAATACATACTTCTGTAAATTTATTCTTATTCTCTCTATTTTTATTCTCTGTAATTAATTTTAGTGAGAGAAAGTGTGCACATTGAGTATCTATTCTTTTAGAGAGTTTTATAATTAATTCTTTGTGAATTAAATTTGGATTTCTCTTTACCTATGACAGGGACTTGTAAATTGGATTACACTTCACCGGTTTAAAGAAAGTTATACTTATGGTTACCCTTCACCCATGAAAGAAGGAATTGTATTTGGGTTTTACTTGATCCATATAAATAAGAAAATAGTGACCCTCGATATGAGTGGATTCAACCGAGAAGAGTGAACGTAGACGTGTAGTCGAACCACTATAAAAATCGTGTGTTCATTTCTATATTGCATCTCTGTGTTTTACTTTCTCACTCTACATTCATTGCACGAACATTTTGTTTTTTTATCCTTAAATTTTTAATATCCAATTCACCCCCTCTTGGATTTTTCATCTGGGACTTCAATTGATATGAGAACCAAACTTACTTCATATAGGATTCAAAACCTATGAGTATTAGATTAAATGGTATCCTCATCATACATATCATCACAGATAGGAGAGGGTCAATCTATAACAGACCACCCTTCTTCAATGGGTCTGATTATGCTTATTGGAAAAAGTGTATGCAAATTTTTCTAAGCACCTTAGATTTCAAAATCCTTACCATCATAGAGGATGGTTATAAACCCTCAATGACCATAGAGATAATATTTGGAGAGAGAAAATTAAAACCAAAGTCTGAGTGAACTCTCGAAGAGAAAACTCAATTTTAGTTAAACGGTAAAGCAATGAATATACTTTATTGTTTATTAGATAGGTCTGAATTTAACCATATGTCTGGTTGTGACGCCGCTAAAGCTATATAGGATATGCTTGAAGTTACCCATGAATGGACTAGTAGAGTCAAGGACTTTAAAATCAACATGCTTGTGCAGGACTATGAACTTTTCAAAATGAAAAGTCATAAGTCAATAAAAGATATGTTTACTCGTTTTACTGACATAACAAATGGGTTAAAGTCTCTTGGCAGGTCATATTCAAATATGGATTTGGTGAACAAGATTTTGAGAAGCTTGCCCAAGACATGAGAGCAAAAGTTGTTGGTTTCTAATAGCCTAAAACATGCATAATTGAAGTTTCTCTCCCTAGGAAACAAAGCTTAAAACCATGCTTTTCAATGAAATATACAAGGTGCAAAATGATGCCAAATGAGAGGTTTAAAGTGCATACCTTGCTAGCCAATTGATTTGATGAAGAACAAGCTCACAAGTGTGAGCTCTCAACACTTGACACCCTCCCCAAATTGGCTCCCATGGCTGCCTCACGTTGGAAGAGGAAGAAGACCCAAATTTTGTGAATTTAACACTTATTTTCCATTATTTTATTACATATTTATCTAATAAATATAATAAAATAATGGCCAAGTGATGTGATACAACCATGCTTAGAATACATGGGTG
>JAVXUL010040464.1:0-11030 GCA_035590515.1 Trichilia minutiflora
ATTTTTTCTTGTTCCGCGGAAACTTTGCTTTTTTTTTTTCTTTCAATAATTTCGTTGTATCTGGTCTTGTTGAGTTTGCATGTGAAAATGATTTTAATTAGTTAAAAATTTAAAATTAGAACCAAGCAATACGATAAGCATGGAAATAGCAACGTGAAACAGAACAAATTGGAAAATGCGCAATCATTTGTGCAACAATGACATAATAAAGTTTTGCTCAAGTGTTACTCCTCCAAATAGATCCAATTCATGCTCTTGTATTGTATAGAAGATGTTTGGGTAATTTACGAAGAGCCTAACCCATAAGTCTGAGCCCATTATCCCGAAGTACTAATTTCTTTAAAGATCTATAATACGGTGACGTTCCGAGATCTTCCTCCTCAATGTTAAAGTAAGGTCTCTTATCTGTTATAGTCCGAGGCCACGTATTCAAGAAAACGTCTTGGATTACTCATAGCAAAAATGTGTTCATGATTAATTGATGGTACTGTTGTCCGAGACCTCCTTTTGGAGATCTAAGTAATTAATTATTGTATAAGTTTTCACCCGAGACCTATGACATCTCGGAATACATCCCCAATGACCCATCCTTCGAGAATTAGTCACCGACCCCATCAATATTCCAGAATATTATCCAATACACGTGGACAAGTACGGACCTCTTGACATCTAAGTCACGTGATTCCTGTAACAAACTTTTGGGACAAAGCCAATAAGAAAATGACACGTATATACGGTTAGGCAAGCCAATGATTAAAAGTTGACAGATTCCAGAAAAAGCAGAGGTTCTTTTTGCATTCACGGGTAATGATTATTTCGTTTTTTTCTTGACATATGATAGACACTAATACATTGAGTCTCTCTCTCTTCTTCTCTCTCTAATTTTCTCTCAATTCTCACACACAAGCAAAACCCTTACTGACTTAAGTATCGGAGGGTTTTTGTTGGGACATTGGCTTTTACCCCTGATGTTTTTGTGTTTTGCAGAGTTTATTTGTTAGACGACCCATCATTACAGAAGAAGAAGAAGCTGGTGCTCAAGATTGAAGACGATCACAACTTCTTGCATCAACATTTGGCGCCGCCTATGGGAATTAAACAAAAAGCTAGTCAATCACCTATTTCTTTGGAAGATGATAACAGCAAGAGCTTATCCAATGCGAAGGCATACCTTAGAGCAGAGAAACTTGGAAGGGGATTCCATCGATGTAACGGTAGTAACAAACGAAGAACATAACATGCTACAGGAGATTTCGGAGCATGTAAACTCCAGGTCTAACTCGAAAAATGTCCTTACTTGTGCGCTACGCCATGTGAGAGAAGTTGATGAAGTAACTCATTTGCTATAACAACTTAAAGACAATGAACAATGACATATGAAAAAAGACCAGTATATCCAAATGTTGGTCGAAGAGATGACGGAAATGAAGAAGATGTTCTAGATGAGTCCAAAGATACCGGATGAAGCAGTAGAGAGCAACACCCCATGACTGGGAAAAATGACGAAGAACAATGACAGAATGAGAAGAAAAGCCCTAAAGAAAAGATACACAATAATAGAGAAGGGGAAAGGCAAGGATACTGGGGGACCTATTTCAAAGAAGATGAAAGGTAAGAATGAGAACGTGCCTTTCAAGATCCATGAAAGGCACTGTTATGAATCTATGCGTGTATCTTAGAGTCCAAAATCTGCTCAAGAAAAGTCTTTGGAAGCCAGTTTACCCCTGGTGACATGAGGGTGATCTTGGAACAAAGGCAAAAAAGGGAACGTGAAGCTTTTAGGCATTGGTATTCATGCCAGGAGGAGGATTGGGGAACCGTTACTAAGGAAAAGGATGTTGAAACTTCGGTAAGGAAGCTTGTAGAAGAAAGGAATAGAGAAAAGGCACAACCCCGAGGTGAGCTTGCTGAATCTGTACAACAAACGGGGCCATACTCTAAGTCTCCATTTGTTTTTAGACTTATGAGTCTAACTTTGCCCCATAAGTTCAAGATGCCCCAAATCACCCCATTCTTCAGGAAAACAAATCCTTCTTTACATATGGACTTCTTTCAGGAAATGATGCTCATCCAAGGTTTGGGTGAAGATCAGATGTGCCGATTGTTTTCACTAACACTGGATGGACAGGTAAGAAAATGGTTTGTTAATCTTGCTCCAGGAAGTACTTAAGATTTTGTACAGCTATATGACGTTTTTACCAAAGAGTTTAGGGGAGCAGTTTTCTGCACCAAGACTTCGAGCTTCTTATTGTTGCTTAAACAAGGAAATGAAGAAAGTTTTCGGAGCTTCGCAAAGAGGTACTATGAAGAGATGCTAGAATTGAGGGCATTTCATCACCCCCTAGCATTGGAAGGTTTGAAATAAGGTTTGAAGATAGATCGGACTTGGTATGCTGTGTGTTGAACCTCTATGACTACATACGAAGCTGCTCGGTAAGAATTACTTGATGAAATAGAGGTGAAAAATCAAGTGCTGCTAAAGATGAAGGAGGAGAAGGTTGTAAGAGGTCCTCCGAGAGAGAATAACCAATTCAATAAACCTGAGAATAAGAAGTGGAAGGTTGAGAAAAGAAAATCCTCTAAAATAAATCGTGGAAGAGGCTACACCATAAATCACTTCAGAGCTGAGAGATGAAGGGACAACAAGTATTTCAGAGAAAAGAGATCACCTCGGAGGGATGATCCGAGGTGAGTGGCTCAGGTGCAAGGGAAGAGAATTTTTACCCCTTTGAACGCATCTCTTTCACAAATATTAGAAGAGATAAAAAGACGGGGGATGCTCCTATTAGCTACTGCGTCTAATCAGGTCAAAACTAACTGGAGATGCAAAGAATAAGTTCTGTGAATTCCACCAGGATGTCGGGCATCTTACAGATGACTGTTATAATTTATAAAGTTAGATCAAAGTCTTAATCAAGAATAACTACTTGACTGAGTTTGTGGTAGATATTAACGATAAGCTACAAGACCCAAAGCGAGGTCAAAGGAGAGACGATCGGATGGTGATCACAGGGGGGCCTACTTTGGCAGGAACTTTCCACAGGTCTCAAAAAAATTATTCTCGATATTCGTTATCGAGCTTAGTTATTGCGCCTCACCTAATGAACGTGCACTCAGAGAAGAGGCCAAAGGTGGCCTCGATTCCTATACTTTTCACTGATAAAGATGAATGTGGAGTCCATTATCTGCATGATGATACCCTGGTAGTTACTTTAACAGTGGGAACTTCTCAGGTCGGCAAGATTTTGATTGACACAGGTATTTCGACTGACATCATCTTCAAAGAGACTTTAGATTCCTTGGGGATTGAAGATCTGAGATTGAGGCCTACCGAGACTGCTCTACATGGGTTCGAAGAATCTTGTGTGTATCCCCTGGGAACAGTATAGTTACCAGTAATGAAATGGGTGATAAGCCATATCAAAAGACTACAATGATGGAGTTACAAGTTATGGATCTCAAGATGCCATATTCTATGATCTTAGAGGGGCCCTTTCTTAGGTTTACTAAAGTAGTAGAGAGTGTTTACTATTTGAAGCTCAAATTCAGAGTAAGAGATGGAGTAGGAATTGTGAGGGGAAGTCAAAAGGAGGCTCAATCATATTTTACCATAGCTTCAAGGAGCTTGTACTGCATACGTAAATGCCCTAAGGAGGAAATAAATGTAGAACAGGGAGAAGATTATCAACAGGGAGAAGAAAGGGTGTTTTATAACTTAGACGAGAAAGTCAACTGGCAGTATAAGTTGCCATCTGTTGAGTCGTTAGAGGAGATGATAGCTATAGCATTAGATGATAAACAACCTGAAAGAGTTGTAAAAATTGGGTCTAACTTGCCCTCTGAGGTAAAGATGTTTATAATCAAAGTGTTGAGACAGAATGCTGATGTGTTTGCCTGGTCTCATAAGAATATGCCAAGAATCGACTCTTGGGTCATCTCCCATCGTTTAACAGTGGACCTGAGATCCAAACTAGTAGCTCAAAAGAGGAGAGCATTTAATACTGAATGAAGAGATGCCATAAAGATAGAAGTGGAGAAACTTCTAAAGGCCAATTTTATCCGAGAAGTCCATTACCCAGAGTAGATTGCCAATATGGTAATAGTGAAAAAAGTCAATGGGAAATGGAGAATGTGTGTGGACTTCACCGACCTGAATAAGGCTTGTCCTAAAGATAGTTTTCCCTTGCCAAAAATTGATTAATTGGTAGATTCCATGATGGGACATGAGCTTCTGAGCTTTATGGATGCTTTTTCAGGGTACAATCAAATCAAGATGCATGACCCTGATGAGGACAAGGCTACTTTTGTTACTGATCAGGGTTTGTACTATTATAAAGTCATGCCATTCGGTTTGAAGAATCAACTATGGAGGTGTATGTTGATGATATGATTACTAAGTCCGTGAAGGCCTTCGACCATGCTAAACATCTGGAAGAGACCTTCTATTACATGAGAAAGTATAACATGAAGTTGAATCCCGAGAAGTGCTCATTTGGGGTTGACGCTGGAAAATTCCTTGGCTACATTGTTAATGAGCGCGGAATTGAGGCCAACCCTTAGAAAGTCAGGGCCATCATGGATTTGAAACCTCTAAAAACAATAAAAGAGTTACAAAGCTTGACGGGGAGATTAGCTAAATTGAGTAGATTTATTTCCAAAGCCACAGACAAATGCTTCTCTTTCTTTTAGATAATGAGAAAAGGGAAGAAAATAGAGTGGGATGAGAATTGTGAACAAAGTTTTTATGAGCTTAAGGAGTACTAAGCTTATGTCCCACATCTTATCAATCCTGAGAAGGGAGACATCCTATAGCTATACCTAACTATCAGTGATCATTCTGTAAGTTCTATCCTAATAAAAGAGGACACAAAAAGATACAAAGACCTATTTATTATACTAGCAAAGCTTTGCTAGACGCTGAGACGAGATATACCCCAGTAGAGAAGCTTACTCTTTCGCTTGTTACTGCGACCATAAAGTTACGTCCTTATTTTCAGGCACACCGGATTGTGATAATGATAAATCAACCTCTAAGACAAATCCTCCATAAACCAGATTTATCAAGGCGATTAGTGGAGTGGTCAGTCAAACTCAGTGAGTATGATATAGACTATCAACCTCGAAAAGCTATCAAAAGGCAAGGATTAGTAGATTTTATTGCTGAAAGGTCTATAGAAAGGCAACTGTTGATACTGGAGATCTTGGAAAATAGTCAAATCTAAGACAAATCATACACTTCAACCTCCAACATTTCAGAAGAGTTATGGCAACTATATATTGATGGTGCATCAAACATTCAAGGAGGTGAGGCTGGTGTAATTCTAAAGAGACTTGAAGGAGAAGAAGTCGTGTATTTCTTGAAGTTTGATTTCAAAGTCACCAATAATGAGGCAGAGTATGAAGCACTGATAGCCAGAATCAAATTGGCTAAGGCTTTGGGAGTTACATCTCTTAACATAAATTATGATTCTCAATTGATCGCCAATCAGATTAAGGGACAATTCCAACCTCGAAAAGATATTACAAGCTTATTTGAGTCAGGTCTAAAGACTCTTGGACGAATTTAAAGAAGTGACAGTGAAGTAGCTTTCCCGGTCTGAGAATTCCAAAGCTGATGCATTAGCCAAATTAGCTTCTACCTTCAAGGGAAAGCCCCTACTTCAGTGCCCATAGAAATTTTGACACAAAGAAGCATAGACTTGAAGGATGAACGTGTGGCTGCCATGCAGGAAATACTAGACCTGATGTGGATGAGGGAGGTCAAATCATATATCTAGTCCAGGGAACTACCAATAGACAGAAATGAGGTGAGAAATATCAAGAATAGGTCATCTAGGTACGTTGTCATTGACAATATATTGTATAAACGTAGTTTAACTTGCCATATTTGAAATGTTTAAGACCAGATAAGGCTGACAAAGTTCTAAAAGAAATACATGGTGGAATTTGTGGAAGCTATAGTTGGGCTCATTCTCTTATGTATAAAATCCTTCAACAAGGATACTACTTGCTTACAATTTTGAAGGATGCTTCTTAGATTGTCCGAGCATACTCCAGATGTCAAATCTATGGGGATATTCTAAGACAACCACCAGAAGAACTCTTTTGTCTCTCTAGTTCTTGGCCTTTTTCTCAATGGGGGATGGATCTTATTGGACCACTACCTACTGCCCGAGCCAACACCAAATACGCAATTATTGCAATAGGTTATTTTACAAAGTGGGTAGAAGCAGAGCCTTTCTCTAGCATAACAAAAAGGAAGACAACAACTTTTGTGAAGCAAAACATAATATACCGCTTTGGAGTCCTACAAATAATAGTGGTTGATAACGGGAAGCAGTTTGACAATGCCAAATTCAGAGAATTCTACTCGGATTTTGGTATTGACTTGAGATTCGCTACACCGGCTCATCCTCAGGCTAATGGACAAGTGAAAGCTACCAATAAGATAATCAAGAAAGCCCTGAAGAGGAAGCTTGGAGAACACAAAGGAGCATGGATTGACAAACTGCCCAAAATACTTTGGGCTTACAGAATAACCCCTAGAGTGGCAATAGGAGAATCTCCGTTCTTATTAGCTTTCAGATGCGAAGCTATGATCCCAATTGAATTTGACATCCTGACATTCTGAGTCCAAGACCATGATGAAGAGAGGAGTGAAGCCAGTCGAAGACTAGACCTAGATCTGTTAGAGGAAATGCGAGATAAAGATACAATCAGAGTAATAGCTCATCAACAAAAGGTGGCTTGATACTACAATCAGAAAGTCAGATGTCAAACTTTTTAGAGAGGAGATTTAGTTCTCAGATGAGTAACTCTTAACACTAGACTTCCTGATGAAGGGGTTTTTGGAGCCAATTAGAAGGGGCCGTACAAAATCACAGAGGTTCTCAGACCCAGCATCTACAAACTGGAGACACCAGGAGGAGTACAAGTCAGGAAACCTTGGAACGTCAAGAAGTTAAAACTATACTATCCTTGATTTAAACTTGTGGCTTCATGATCTACTCTAGTATTTGACTTTGTACATATTTGACTTTCAATGATATCAACCCTTATCAATCTCAAAAGCGCTCTATCAGCATTCAGGTTCTATGTCTTTAGTTGGTAAATATTCTTGTGATTTTGAGATCACGTCATCTCTTATTTGAAGGCCACATGCTAGTTAGGAACAATAACGTTCTGTGTAAGGATCATATGCTAGTATGAGACCATGTTCTCTCTTATTTGAAGGTCACATGCTAGTCAGGAACTACGACGTTCTGTGTAAGGACCACATGGTGGTATGAGACCACGTCGTCTTTTATTTAAAAGCCATATACTAGTCTGGAACCACGACGTTTCGTGTAGAGACCACATGCTGGTATGAGACCACATCATCTCTTATTTGAAGGCCACATACTGGTCAGGAACCACGACGCTTCGTGTAAGGACCACATGTTGGTATGAGACTATGTCGTCTCTTATTTGAAAGCCACATGCTGGTATGAAACCATGTCGTCTCTTATTGGAGGCCATATGCTAGTTTGGAACCACATTGTTTTGAGAAGAGACTACATGCTGGTATTAAAGCCACAACATCCCTGAGCTACTATCATCGCTAAGTATTATTTAATCTACATTGTTTTCATTTAAAAATTCAATTTGGTGATTGATTAAATCTGTTAATCTTCATTCATTATAACAACTACTTATATTATAATTAATGAAAGTAATAGTACTTATTTTGACTATTTTGACCCTACATCTCATGTTTGCTTGCCATCACGATTATTAGATACCATATTATCCGAGATGACCTTTATGCTTAATGGAAATTTTCTAAATGATCTGTCCTGATAAGCTGAGAAATTGTCAACTTGTACTAATTTGATACATGTACTTATAAAAATATTCGTTAAGTAATATATATGGACAATTTTTATCACTTAACTTATTTGTGTAAGTATAAACAGGTACTCACTCAATAGATATTTATCTAAACTGAAGAAGAAGTATGCGAGCGGAAATTCAAAATGACAATTTTCCATTAAAGAATATATGCTTTCTACAAAAGGAAAAGAAAGAAAAATTACAAGGATGAAAACCTAAGTCTCTACATTAATAATTTCTTCCTAATTCCCTGGGGACTTAAGATTCTGCTCAGATGAAGGATCTGCAGATGGAATAATGAGAGGTTATTCCTGAGCTGGTGGAGGGTTGGCAATGGTGATCTCGACATTAGGATCCAAAGTTGGAGTTTCCTTATTCGTTTCAGCAGCTGGGACCACAAAAGCTGGCATATCTCTCCCCAAAGTTTCATACTCCTCTTTCTCCTTCCCCCATGCTAAATCCTTTTCTTCGAGTTTTGTTTTCTCCACTGCCAGTTCTACTTGCGCCTTCTCAAGGGACTCAATGGCCCAGGCATTCTCATTCTCCAATTTTTTTAGCTTTTTGGTGTCATCCTTCTTGACCTCCCACTGACATCTCATTCGTTAGACCGCCTACAAGTCGAGAAAAAATCAGTAAATAGATAAATAAATAAACAAATAAAACAAGCATTAAACTTACCTATAAACCCCATATGTACATGGACTCCATAGCCTCTGTATCCTCCATAGACTCTAACCTCTGTGAAACGCCAGGGGAAAGATGTTTCCCGGCATCATTGATCAATCCCAGGAGATGACTAAAATATTAATGTTTTCCTTTAGGGATATTGTCATATTTATGTTCAGGGATGTTTGCCATCCCGAAAAAATTCTTTGAATAGGTCTTCAGACTGTTGGCCACACCAGTCCTTAGTCTCTTCGGACCTTTATCCACCGGTGGATCCTCAATCATTACCCTCTTTCCCTTATTTTTAACGACAATGGGAAGGGTTTCAGATTCTGACTTTGAGACAATTGGTGGCCCCTGATTCCTCTTAATAAGGAACCTAGGCCTTACTAGTTTCCTTGTGTCCTGAGGTGGTTGTTTAGTGTCCTGAGGTGGCTGTTCGGAAGACTCCACTTTCTTCTTCCCTGTCAATTTAGATAAGGCTGTCAACGGATTCTCGGATTATTTTTCTGACATTGTGATTCCTACAAAAACCAACAGAAGGATAGGGAGGGTCAGCCATATACACAACAAAAATAATTATCATGCCCCAACTCGTGGATCCCACACATGACAACTGCCACAGACCTTCAAAGTGTACTCAATTACCATAATACACCTTGTGAGCCTGTAAGGCTTATTTAAAACCTATTTCAAAAAAACTTTTCATATAACACTTCCAAAACAAATCCAACCAGCCACCCAAATTTCGGACCATTTTAAGAAACCACAAACACTTCCATGCAAAACCATTAAATCATTTTTTTGCAAAACAATCATCAAAATATAAAAGTATCATATCTTAAGCAAATCAAAAACAATATCCGAATAGTTTATAAATTTGTTCCCATTACATAAACGAAAAATACAAGTTTAAATCATAGAATAGCTCCAATGGACTAAGAATTCTCTAAGTGAGTCGACTTATAGAGGTATACCTGAAATTCTCTATTCCAGAAGAATTACCACCACCGCTGCCTGCTAACTAAGCTAACCTGAAATTAAAGAGTGAGAGGGGGGGGGCAGTATACAGGAGTATACTCTGTGAGTGAACTAAAGTAAACATCAGTAAATAAATAAGTATTTATCAATAAATGGAAAAACACATCTCCAATATCTTACAAATAGTTTGATAAAATAGTAAATATTTCTTTTACTATAGAAACCTCAAAACATTTATTGAAAATCATTGAGCCGGCTGCCTTTCTCAGAGATTACCTTGGCACCGGGTATCCCGAGACCGTCAATGGGTCTTATATGCAATAAAATCATGCTATTTATAAAAATAGGTTTTAAAATGCAAAGAATAAAACATGCATGGTTTAATTTCATAAAATAAGCCCTCCACTGATGTTTGTCTCAGATTAGCCACGAGGTGACATTCATGACTAACCCGATGAGACTCACTGGTGGTCGAATCATATCCCATCATCATAATAATACAACCATATGCCACCCCTACCTATGAAGTCTCCACTCACCTAGGCGACCTCTTTATCAGGCCGACCCTAGGCTACCTCCCCTATAGCTATAGTAATCAATTCTGGCCCTCATGCCCGTTACCACTAAAGTGTATATCATTAACCACATGTCACATATATCCAGAAAGATATCAAGAAATCAAAAAATTTATATATTACCATATCCATCAAATATAACTCATCTTGGCCTTCGGCCATCAAGATATAAACATATTCATCAAACATCCGTGAATGTTCAAATATATAAACAAGTAGTGTAAAACAGAAGTATTATACTAAGAGATTATTTAAAAACATGTCAAGCGTTCACATAAAAGTTCTTAAATTTGTTTGAAATAATTGAAAACATAAAAGTGTTGACTCACTGCTTAGGGAGGGTATACACTCCCTAGTTCCCCTCATTATCCAGTTCGATACATGGATTCCTCGCTCGCGCATTGTTGCCTAAACACATGTATCAAAATCATATTAATATACATTCCTAAACCTTAAATAAGACTCATATGCATGCAATGCATGCTAACCTCGAATTTCCTAAAATCGGATAAATTCACAAAATTGGCTAAACTCTCGTTACTCATTTAATTACTTATACAAAACTGTTCATTTCTAATGGCCTAATACATGCATAAATGGAAGTTTTCTTCCTAGGAAACTTGCCCTAAATATATGCATTCAAATGAGAAAGAAAAGGTACCAAAATGAGTGCAAATGAGGGGGGTTTAGGTGCATACCTTACAAGCTTTCATTTATGATGAAGATCAAGCCCAAAAATATGGACTCTCTTCACTTGAAACCCTCCCCAAACATCTCCCATGGCTGCCCACGTTTTGGATAAGAGAAGGACCCAAAAGTCATTCATTTTTTTTTATTTTCCATCATTTTATAATTCAATATTTATCTTATAAATATTATAAAATAATGGTACTATTATATGATACAATCAAGCTCATAAAACATGGATGAGCTCAA
>JAVXUL010040475.1:0-11029 GCA_035590515.1 Trichilia minutiflora
CTCATTAAAACATCATTTAATAACTCAGAAATAAGCAAAATCTAAGCCGAAAAACATTACATAAAATCGATCGATCATTTACCTATTTGAAAATATAAAAAAGAAGTGAAATAATAAATATCTTATAAGTGAGTTCTTATTTTAAATCATTGTCAAATGTTAACGCTTTATATTGTTAAGGGACTAGTTATAAGCTGGTTGGATAGTGTGATGAATACATAAAAATGTACATGCACTTAAGTTTAAATTTATTATTTTACACTTCAAAGTATGATTAACTCTCTCCATTTATACACATTTCTAGTCTTTGATTTAAAATTTACTTTATTTATAATTTCAGTTAATTTTTATTTTAATACAATAAACATAAAAAGATCATAACTTTTTATTCAAGAGAGTTATTAAGTTGATTCTTGATCTATTAAAAAGATAACTCATTGGATTAAATTTTTTATGTTTGGTCCAACCATCAATTCGGACTCTAAGTTATATTTTTGAAACCATCAATCAAGTGTAGTTGCTGTTCTAGTGTAGCCTGACCATGTTTCAGTATTTTGCCCATATCTTTTGATATAAATTTTGGATTGACCTAAGACAAGAGGCAGATGAAAGTTGAGTCAAATATCTATAACTTTCATGTTTACCATATAAGCTTAATCATTGATCTTTGAGATCATCCATAATGTTTTTGTGGCAATTGAAATCTTTAAACTTCATTTGTCAAATTTTTCAACTTAATTGTCAAATATTACAACTACCTACCTTGATATTTAGCTCGTATTTTTGCCTATAAGTAAGAGAACTTGTGTTTTAGAAGGTAATAGATGTAATGGAATTAGTTTGTAATAAAATTTCATTCTCTCATCTCTATATTTTTCTAAAGTACTAGTTAAGGTTAGAAGATTGATACTAAGGATATATGGTATGTTTTTTAGATCCCATCTTTATTTTTAATGTTAAAATTCTTTTGATTAATTGCATATCTATGTTTAAAAAAATATTTTTAAGCATTTAAACTATTTGATTTTTATGTAGACATTTGGCACATTAAATACTTGAAAAAAACTTTCCTTGATTCATTATAGACATATAACACAAAAAAATATTTTGAATATTAAATGTCTTAAATATTTTTCTTATATATTTTTATCAATTAATTTAAAGGCATGATTTTAATTAAATATTTATTTTTTGAACAAAATATAATTTTTGTGCATCAAATGATTTTTATTTTTCGATTGGGATAACTCTTTAGTTAATCTCAATTAAATTAAAATAAAAGATCTAGTTTACTACTATCATCTTAAAATATCAATTTTCAAAGTCTTGATATTTTAATTTATATTTAATCGTTATTTGGTAATTCATTCTTTAAAATTAATCCATCATTTATTTAACCTTTACTATTGGACCTTGGCTTGGACATAACTCAATTGGACTATTGAAAAAAACACTCTTTATGGATACGACACTTGAACTCACCGTATTATATTATAACAAGACTACTTATACTTGAGCACAATAATCTAATTGAGATCACAAATGACAGAAGACAGGCGCAGACGGGCAGCGATAGCGGTAAACTTCCAAAAAAAAATTTTCTATGCGCAATCTTTTTATAACAATTGATTGTTCAATTAAACTAAAATTTTATAGGTATGTTTAAAACATCTTGCTCTTTATTAAATGATTGATCTATAATTGAGATTATTATAACTCAGATCTGAAAGTAATTTCAAAGGTGCTTATTTTAAATGAGAAAAATTTATTTTCTACTAATTTTGAGTTATTTTTAGGTTGATCTTTACTTGAAATTATTGAGAGTATTTACTTTATCATTATTAGTGATTGTGAAATAGGTTTTATGCCTACTAGATTTAATTTTGTACGTAAAGATTTATAGTAAAAATTTGGGTGAACTCTGAGAATGGTTCTATAGTTTTTATCCTTCAAATTAGAGTAGTTTTTTCATGTTAAAAATTGACTTGTATTAATTATTATTTTACTGTCTATGTTTGTGTTTGATATATTTATTTGGCTTCTTACAAGTTCAATCAAAGAGAAAATTTCGTAATTTTTTCTTAATAAAGTGGTATCAAAGCTTGGTTGATATTGTATTTGATTGAATGATGGAATCAATTATAAATAAAATAGTTAGTTTGAATGGAATAAATTATCATGTTTGAAAGGGTAAGATGAAAGCTCTATTATATGTAAAATATTGGCATTTATCGGTGTTTAGTGATCGAAGTTCAAGAATATGAGTGATTCTGATTGGACTTTTGAGCATAAAATTATGTATAGTTTTATCCGACAATTTGTAGATGATAATATTTTGGATTATATTAGCAAGAAAACACATGCTAGTATTTTGTAGAACAAGTTTGACTCATTATATACGATAAAAATCAATAATAATAAAATATTTTTAATTAACTAACTTATGAGTTTAAAATATAAAAATAATCAATCAATTTTAGATCATTTAAATGATTTTTAAGGAATTTTGGATCAATTTTTAGTGATAAATATTAAATTTAAAGATGAGATACATGACTTGTGGTTGCTTGGTATATTACCAGATACTTGAGAGACTTTTTATATGTCATACTGTAATTCAGCTCTTGATGATACAGTTATCATAAATTTTGTTAAGAGCATGATCTTGAATGAGAAAAAGAAAAAAAAAACTCAGAGTTCTTCATCAAATTCAGAAGTACTCATTATAGAGAAAAAGGAAAGAAGTCAGAGCAAAGGCCGTAGAGATAAAGATAAGAATAGAAGTAAATCAAGATTATGACAGAAGAATATTGAGTATCATCATTGTAGTAAGATGGGTCACATTAAAAAAAATTATTTTCAACTAAATGCGAAAAGAAAAATGGCAATGTTTAAAAGAAAAAGAATAATTAGAATAAAGATGATTGAGTTGCTAGTGTGTCAAATGAGCGTATCATTATATGCTATGATAATAATATAAATACTGCATGTGGTGAGTCGAGTTGGATTGTCGATAGCAGAGCATCTTATCATGTTACTTTTAGAAGAAAATTTTTCACTGTTTATACACTAGGTGACTTTGGTATATTGAAAATAGGTAATGATAGCTTGACGAAAGTAATAGGTATGGAAAAAGTTAGTTTAGAAACCAAAAGTGGAATGCCACTACTTCTTAAAGATGTTAAGTATGTATTTGATATTCGACTTAATTTAATCTCAATTGAAAAGTTTGATGATGATAGATATTATAATCATGAGGATGATGAAAAATAAAAATTGACCAAAAATCATTAGTAGTAGATAAAGGTATAAAGCATTCTTCTTTATATGTTCTACAAGTTAGGATTTGGAGAAAAATGTGCAATGTTATAGAAGATGTTACTACATTATAGTATAAGAGACTTTGTCACATAAGTGAGAAAGGAATGACTATATTAGTTAAGAAAAATATACTCTCTGAAATAAAGAGTATAAAGCTTGAAAAATATGCATATTAATTGATAGAATAACAAAAGAGAGTTTTTTTCAAAAGTCATTTGCCTTTAAAAAATTCCAAATTATTAGAGTTGGTGCATTCAAATATTTGTGGTCTAATACCTATGAAAAATATTGGTGGTATAGCTTATTTTGTGACTATTATTGATGACTGTTCAAGAAAGGTTTGAGTTTATTTTTTAGAGACTAAGGATCAGGTATTTGATGCATTCAAGTTATTTCAGATTTTAGTTGGGAGACAAACAGAAAAAAAAAAAAGTTAAAGTGTATTTAGTGAGATAATAGTGATAAGTACATTGGTCTTTTTGATGAGTACTGCAGACAGTAAGGTATTAAGCATAAAAAAATATCGTCCAAGATACTTCAGTTAAATGGTATAGCAAAACGAATGAATCGAACACTTATGGAGAGAGTTTGATATTTTATTTCAGATACAAAATTGTCAAAATCCTTTTGAGGTGAAGTATTGAGTACGACAGTACATGTGATTAATCTATCTCCTACAATTGCTTTAGATGGTGATGTGGCAGAAAGAGTTTGGCTTGAAAGAAATGTTTTCTACGTCACTTGAGGGTATTTGATTGTAAAACTTTTATTTATATTCTAAAAGATGACAGGTTTAAATTAGATATCAAGACATGAGAATGTATTTTTCTTGGTTATGGTTCTAATAAGTTTGACTATAAATTATATGATTTGATTGATAAAAGGATTCTAAAAAGCTGACATATTATTGTTGTGGAGGATTAAACCATTGAAGATATTGAAAAGACAGAGAAGATAGTAATGTATGATTGATCGGTTGTCGAGTCCATGAAAAATAAAAATACCAACTCAATCCTAAAATAAACTTATAGATAGTGATGAGTGGGATCGTCTTCACAGGGAACGGGTGATTTTCAATCTTCTAAAACCAGGAAATAAATCAACCATGAAAATAATTAAGATTTCTATAACTAAAAGAAAATAATAACTAAAGAAATAATCTAAATCAACAAGATTTAAAAGCAATGTAAAGAAGAAAATCAGACTTATAAAGATCTAGTCAAAGGAATAATTTTCATATTGGTTTAAGTGGATCGATGAAGTTAAGACACTTTTATTATCTTGATAAACTAGTTATAGTTACTGGTAAGCTCTGCATAACCAATTCCTCCTTAATTGTAGAACAATTAGGTCAAGCAGAATAATTGCTCTCTAACCAACAAACAAACCTAGAGAAGCTCTTAGATTTTAATTTGTTGATAGCATTAAGAGTTAGAGAAACCCGGTTCTAATCAACAAACACACAAGTGACTATTTGTTTTGTGAAGCTCGTCCCTTAGTATTTAGGTATAATTGTAAATCCCTCAAGAGTGTTCGTGCATGTCTTCGTGTTTAGATTGTGCACGAGAGGGTATAGAACTTGAATAATGTGACTTGGATAAGATTATAGTGTAGGATATGAGTTTATGATAAACAACTAGATTTTTGACCCCAAAATCATCTCCAATTGAGAAAAAGTTCTTGTTATTTTTGTAGAGCTTAAAGAAAGCTTAGCATTGATATATTATAGGTTTCAAGCAGATATCCGAGCTAAAAGTTATGGCCAATTGAAGTTGTAGTCCTCGGAAGGAAGACCAGAAGCAAAGGTATCGATACGTTTAGGAAAACGTATCGATACGTTGAGGCTAAGGCCAAGCGTATAGACACCTTTGAGGAAGGTATCTATACGTTTACTGTTGGGGTCAAAGGTATCGATACTTTGGGTGAAAAGTATTGACACTTTGAGAGCTTGATGAATAGTGAACAGTGCTCAACGTATCGACACGTTGGTGACAGAGATGAAGCCCGCTTGCGACGAAAGGTATCGATACGTTGAGGAAGGTATCGATATCCTGAAGGCTTATGAACAGTATTTTAGGCAAACATATCGATACGTTGTGAGAGAAATACCAAATGTATCGACACGTTTTGAAACGTATCAACACCTTTGGGGGATTTCACAATATTTATGCTCAAAGACAGGTCGTCTTCACTATTTTCAAATTTTTTGGCTTCTCTCTCTACCAAAAATAGTAGAAAACTCTCTCAATCACCATTAAAATTGATCTTCCCCATTTCTCCACGAAACTTCGCCATTCTAGTTCCTATGAACTAAGAATCAACACCAGAACCCAAAAATCCCCTCTGATCGGTGATCCATGTGACTGTTCACGAGAAATCACGAAGAATAGGTGATGGTAAACAGTAACAGAAAAGAGGAATTCAAGACAATCGAGGCTCTAAACTCACCTATGAGTTTAGGAGCGACAGTCGAGACGGGAGGATCTCCGTCGTGAGGAGGATACCGAGAGGGTGGTTTTCCATTCTAGGATTGTGAGTGGACACCTTCTTTCTCTTTGCCTTATTTATTATTATTTATGAATGAGTATAATGCTAGAGGATAGCATGTGAATATGTATATGTGATTGAAATGAGGAGGCGTTGGATGTAAGTTGTGTGGTGGCCGGGATGGCCACTTGTTTGTGATATAGATAGGTTTATTGTGAAAACCTACATTGCCATAAATGTGAGGCCGGAGGCCTATTGTATGTATTGATATTGATATGTGAGGCCAGAGGCCAATGTTATGTATGCATGTGAATGTGGCATTATAGAGTATGCATTATGGCCGGGATGCCATGCTAGTTGTTTGGCCTTATGAGCCATAAATAATGATTTTGGCATTGTGTCCCACTATGTTGTTTGGCCTTGTGAGCCATAATATTGTTTCGGCCTTGGGAGCCACTTATAAGTGTTGGCCTTATGTGCCACTAGTTATTTGATTTGTCCTGAAGGGCCGATGATTTTCAGTTATGATTTTGTGTGTCGTGCTAATGATTATATGGGTGAGGATTGACCATACAGCTCTTAGAGAGTGGGTGGAATTCAATAGTTCCCGGAATGTGGATGGGCCATACAGTCTAGGATAGGATGGGTGGAATCTACATATCTAGGCTAAAGCATGCTAGCCTTTTTATACAATATCCCAACCAGGGTTGTGGATCAGCCATAAAGCTCTGAGGGGAGTGGATGGGATCCTATAGACCGAGGGATATCTTACATAGGCACACATCCCCAACCAGGGTTGTGGATCGGCCATACAGCTCAGTGAGAGTGGGTAGAATCTTATAGACCGAGGGGTTATACACATTTGATGTGATATGATTTTCTAGTCATGCATATGATGTCACATTTCGTTATGAGTGGATTTATGGTTACGAGATTTTGCCGTAACAAATCTACAGGCCTCTGATTTCTGTTTTGTTATCTGTCTACTCATTGAGTATTTTTCAAATACTCACTCCTCACTTTCTCATTTCAGGATAGTGTAGTCGGGCGTGGCATAGTATAGTTGAAGTGTGCTTCAGCAAGTTTTCAGGTACTCGACTCAGTTTTTTACATTATGGTCAACTGCAGGAAAAATGATTTGTATCAAAGACATTTTATGTATTTGGTTTGAACATGAGAATTATGTGTTGTATTTTGTAAAATACAGAGATTGATATGTATACGATTGAAAATCTTTCATTTTCCATATTTTGTTTTATTTTTGGTTAATGAGTTTGAAAACAGGTACTAATGTCTTGCAGGTTCTAGGAGTACATTCTAAGTGATAGGATGTATTCTTGGGATTCGCGACGATTGTCATATGACCAACTGGGTCAGGCATGACAAATCATGTACAAACCCTAACATACACGTATCAATCCATCAGATTCAAAAGCATAAAGCTCATTTGGTAGCAAAAGGTATTCTCAATAAGTAGGTGTTAACTTCGAAAAAACTTTTTCTACAGTTGCTCACTTTGAAATGATGAGAACCTTTCTAACATTTATACAATTAAATTGATCAATGTACTAGTTTGATGTTAAATCCACATTTCTAAATGGCGAGCTAGAAGAACAGGTGTATGTTGCTCAACCTGAAGGCTTTGTTAGTGGTGATGACAACAAAGTCTATAGGTTAAAGAAGGTTTTATATAGCCCCTCAAGCATGGTATAGCAAAATTAACTCTTATTTTCAAGAGAGTGAATTTAAAAAGAGTAAAAATGAGCTAACACTTTATATAAAGAAGCGAGATAAATCTGAACTTTATGTGATGTATCTTTATGTTAATGACATAATTTATATAGGGTCTTGTAAGTCTTTTATTGAAGAATTTAAAGTTTGCATGATAAAAAAATTTGAGATGTCATCAAATTTGGGCCTGTTGCATTATTTTATTTGGTTAAAGGTAAACCAAAGTGTAGATGGAATTTTCATCTTCTAAATTAAATATTCAATTGATTTGCTAAAAAGGTTTAATATGTTAAACCGTAAAATAACCCTGACTTCTTTGAATGTGAATAAGACACCCATTACTAATGATGGTACTGGTATGACAAGTGCAAAGTGTTTTAGAAGTATGATTGATAGCTTGAATTAATTATCTTATACAATACTTGAAATAGCATTCTGTGTCAGTATTGTTTCTAGATTCATGTATAGTCCAATAATACATCACCTTAAGGCAACAAATAGGATCCTTCATTATGTTATTGGAACTTTGGATTTTGGAATCTAGTATTTAAAGGTATTAGATTTCAACTTCTTGGTTCTACTGCTAGGGATTGGGCAAGTTGCTTGGATGATAGAAAGAACACTTGTGGTTATGTTTTCTCCTTTGGTTTTAGTGCTAATTCATGGAGTTCAAAAAAGTAAGAGATCGTGCCCTTGTCATCATCAAAAGTAGAATATATTACTGCAATGGGATCAGCTTGTCAAGTAATTTGGTTAAAGAGACTGTTAGTTGATTTTCTTTTAGTTCAAAAAGGTGCAACTTAGGTATTTTATGACAATAAGGTAGCAATCGCTATTACAAAAAATTCAATCTTTCATAACATAACAAAGCACATTAACATTGCTATCATTTCATTAGAAATCTATTAGTCGAAGGAACAATTGTAATAAAGTATTATGGAACAAATGAGCAAATAGCTGATTTCTTATCAAGTCGCTATCACATGCCAAATATAAATATTTTAGATTTTATATGGAAGTAACAAGCTTTGAAGTAAGGAGAAGTGTTGAGTAATGTTTTAAACTTAGTGGCTGATTTAGTTCTTGATTTTTTAGTTATTTATAGTTTACTTGGTCAATTAGCATATTTATTTTGTTGAAGATTTTTTAGTTGAGAGTAATAATCATTATTGGTTAAGTATTACGTTAATATTTCAATGAAAAATTAATGCAATAAATTGGTTAACCACATTCAAAATTATATTGTTCTTAATCTCATAATTATAATTCTTAGTAAGTGAATCCTAAAACCCTAACTATTGTATTTATTAGATTTATTTTAATTATTAGCTTTACTTTTTATTTTAGTAATTTAAGGTAATTTTTTTGTTCTTTAATTCAATTTCTTCGAGTACAGTTAATTAGTTGTTCCCTTAGGTTCAATACCTTAAAATACTTTTCTTGGTTATATTACTATAATCAACTCCGTATGTTTATAGAAAAACTCGATCAGATTTAAAAGCATAAAGCTTGTTTGGTGACAAAAGGGTATTGTCAACAACAAGGTATTAACTCGAAGAAACTTTTTCTCTGGTTAATCACTTGAAATAGTGAGAAACTATCTAGATTTAGTTGTATAATTAAATTGGTCAATGTACCAGTTTAATGTTAAATTCGTATTTATAAATGACAAGCTAGAAGAAGAGGTGTATATTACTCAACCTGAAGCCTTTGTTAGTGATGATGACAATAAAGTCTATGTAACACCTGGCCCAACCTTTGAGGTCTCACGGTTTTGTTTTTGGTAATGGGTACCCGAGGATTTTCCAAGAGGTCATCCATCTTGGTACTGCTCTCGTGCAAGCACGTTTGATTGGGTAGTTCTTGAAAATAAACCACCACCCATCCTAAAAGGCCTTGTTGACAACTTGGTTTCAACTCTACATATATAGCCTAGTAACTTTCTCTCCCATTCCGATGTGGGATTCAGTTTTTTCCTGCCCTCTGCCATCCTAGAAGCCGCTCTTTACTCAAGCTCCCTCATCTCGATGCCACTTCCTGTCCTTATCGTATTGGGATATTACAAGCCTACCAGCTTTCGTCTGGTTCATCCCCGAACTACCACCATTGTACTGGAGAAGAGTTAGCTTTGATACCATATTATAACACCTGGCCCAAGTCTGTTAACAATATTATCTGCTTTGGCCCAACCTTTTGGGCTTCACAATTTTGTTTTTGGTAATGGGTACCCGAGGACTTCCCAAGAAGTCACCCATCTTGGTACTGCTCTCACCCAAATACGCTTAACTGTATAGTTCTTAAAAATAAACCACCACTCATCCCTAAAGACCTTGTTGACAACTTGGTTTCAACTCTACATATATAGTCCAGTAACTTTTTCTCCCATTCCGATGTAGGATTCGATTCATTTCTGTCCTCTATCATCCTAGAAGCCTGGTCGAAACCGTTTCTTTCTCAGGCTCCCTCTCATCGACACCACTTCCTGCCTTCATCGGATCGGGATGTTATATAATATACTTTACCATAATTGATTCCATGAAACAAAGTATATTCATTCAGCATAAACATCACCTCATAAGAATTTGTATATAATGAACGTATCATGTCTGTATTTGAATGTGCATGGCATATATATCGTAAACATTTATCATAAGCACTATCTCATATGTATCTGTATATCATGCACATATGTTTGTGTATTATATATGTCATACATATGTCATGTCTGTAGTCCATATCCAGGGCTACGTACTTGACCGGATAGAGGGACAAGCGTGGTCCATACCCTTAGAGGTACCCTTTTTGTCGGACAGAGGGACAAATTTGTATGGTATACATATATCATGTCTGATTCATATCCAGGGCTATGCACTTGATCGGACAAAGGAACGATCCATAACCAAGATTACGCACTTGATCGGGCAGAGGGATAATCATATTTGAATCTATGAATCAATACTGTAGCACACGAACACGCACACGCATGGGATCATAATCATTAAAAAGAAATAATGAAACACAAAAAATTTGCCTCACAAATAATATATTTAATATTGTAACACTTGATCCAAGTCTGTCAACAATATTGTTCGCTTTGACCTAATCTTTAAGATCTCACAATTTTATTTTTGATAATGGGTACTCAAAGACTTTCCAAGAGGTCACTTATCTTGGTACTACTCTTATTCAAGCACGCTTAACTGCGTAGTTCTTGAAAATAAATGTTGGTTTTTAATGGCTTAATACATGCATAATAGAAGTTTTTCTCCCTAAAGAACAAGCCCTAAAAACATGTTTTCCAATTACTAAACTATGAGCCAAAATGAAGCTTCAAAGGGCTTACCTTGCAAGCTTGCTTTCTTTGATTAATTTGAATCTCAAAAGTATGAGACCTTTTCACTTGTAAAATAGTTATTTTGTACTAAATTAACAATTTAATCTAGTTTTTCACCATTTCACCTTAGAATCATATTCTAACATGTTTGATAAT
>JAVXUL010040506.1:0-26061 GCA_035590515.1 Trichilia minutiflora
GTTTTCATATATCAATAAATCATATTTATGATATATTAAATCATTGAAACATTTCTCGAACGTACGGGTGCTAGCGCATCATTATCGAGAAATTTATTCTTTACTTTAAAGAATTTATATTATCCGATCAATTATCAGATAATATTATAGTTTTGTCATACAAAATATTTATAACCACTGTAGACATCGATTAGCTTATATATGATCTCCTTAATATCACCGTGAGCTGGATATGAATATGAATACGAATATTTCGCAACACTTCGATACAACTCTTTATATTTGAAGTTATCAATGATCATGAGTGACCTCTAGCAAGATATCATGACCCCAAGACATGATGAATAAATATTTCAAATCAACCCTCAAAATCGTACGTGCATGTAGTAAAATCCCTCTGCTGTCGACTCCTAATTGAGTGCGGGTTATGGTATAGTCAAACTCTTAACTCAATCATAGAATCAGAAACTCAAATCATATACGGGATCTATTTATCCAAAAACACATTTTTGAATAAGTATACTTTGGTTAAAGATTTAATCCATGTGTATGACATCCATGCTTAGGACCTCAAACTTAGATGTTTAAGCTAGCAGATTCTATCTTGATCATCACTTGTCCTCAAACAAAAAGAACACATTATCATGAAACTTCTTTTATCAAGCATGGCTAGCTCGATGCGATATACACAAGTGAACGATGTGTCTCAGTGTAGAGAGCAGCCGTAATATCTCAGGTCAAAGGACTAGTGGTACACTAGTACGATTGTGCGACTTATCATTGATAGTAGACATCTACCCATATGATTTGTCGCGCTTGGTCACGTTCAGTAATACATTCATAAACGTACTACTCATATTTATACTCTTATGATATGAGACTCATCACCCAACTATTAGTATTGAATACTAATCATTGGTAATAATAAAATAAGTCAGTCATGCAATGTCATCGTCTTTAATGACATTACCTAAATCAGGAACTTATTTGGATGTATTCAAATCATAGACCCTGTACTCATATCCACAACACATTATAGATAGAGTTCTGATACATGATACATCACGGGATCTCATTTTGTATTCATAATCAAATTATCAATTAATATCACAACTGATGGAATGCAAAATGATATAATTAATGCCATTTATTAATTGTAAACAAATTTACCATTAATATTCATAATATAAATATACAATATGGTGATAGCCCCGGACAATATGACACAATTGGTTCTAGGGTATATCTCCAACAAACTCCCACTTACACTAGAGCCAATCACTATAGTACTCATTATTAATCTTCTCAAGATAGTAACTCAGTTACTGTTGTGTCATCGGCTTAGTCAGTGGGTCTGTCATATTATAAGCTGACGGAGTCTTTTGCACAAATGATTGTTTATCTAATATAAACTGTTTGATCGAGTGATATTTATACTGAATATATTTAGACTTCTGATGAGACTTGGGTTCCTTATACTGTGCAATAACCTTAAAATTATCACAATACAATGATATCGAATCATGTATAGAAGGAACCACTCCAAGTTTATTCATGAACTTTGGATTCAAATAGTCTCTTTTGCAACTTCAGAAGCAGCGATATATTCAGCTTTTGTAATAGAGTTAGCTGGTTGGAACTCTTCCAGCTAACAACATCTCCATTATAAAAGATTAAAATATAGATATAGACTTTCTATCATCCATATTTGACTCAAAGTGAGAATCTATATAACTTTCGATCCATAACTCACCTTTACTATTGATCAACTTTAAATCCTTAGTTCTTCATAAGTACTAAAGGATTATTTTAACCATTGTTTAATGTTGTTCTCCAATATTTGCCTTATATCTATAAGTGTCATACACAGTATACACTATATTAGGTCCTGTACATAGCAGAGCGTACATAAGAATACCTATTACTTCCAAAGCATAAGGATTCCTCTTCTTATGCTCTTATATTATAATTGTAGGGTAAGCAACCCTTTCTTTAGTCATTCATACTAAACTTCTTCAGTATGCTTCTATGTACTTTATCTGAGATAAACCTATTATTCATTTTACTCTATCTATATAGAGATGAATACCCAAAGTATAGGTTAATTCTCTCAGATCTTTTATAGAGAACACATTAGATCACCACTACTTAGCCTCAGTCATTAAAAATATTAATGACTTATTTATTCTCCTTTCTATAGACTAAAAAGTCCATCATTATTCTTGATGAAATCAAACAATTTGATCGCATTAACAAATCATCTATACCAAATTCTGAAAACTTGCTTTAATCTACACATAGAGCCATGCAACTTATATATCTTATGAATATTTAATAATCATTATAAGTTGCAATAGCAAGTAATATTCAAATGAACTTTAGTATAGCAACTCATAGAACAATTTTCTATAAGAATAATTATCTCTAGTATATCAATAAGTGATTACACTTGAGTAGTATATATAAAATCCAATTTGAATTATATAGCCTCAAGTTATATGCCAGAATTGATATCTAATATCGCCTCTTTATATTTTTTAGGATCTTCCTTTGTACATCTTCGTCTATCATACATGATTCAAAATCATCATATGATAGGAAGAAGTATTTATACAAAAGACATGATATCCTAGTAAAGTTATAAAGAGGATAGTCTATAGAAAGTTGAGGACTAAAACGAATAAGTTCATCTATATAAACAGGTTCATTTGCATCAATAGGTTCATCCAACTTGGGTTGATTATCATCAAGCTTTCCAAATTCTTTTGAAAACTTGATTATTCTACTTATACCACTTTCCTTAATGAACTAATTCTCAAGGAATTGTGCGTGTTTTCTGATCAAATTTCTTTGATCATCTTGAAGGTTGAAATAATATCTCAAACTATTTTTAGGATATTATATAAATCAACATTTTTCAAACTTCATATCTAGCTACTCATGTTTAACACATTAAATATAAGCTGGACAGCCCCAAGGCTTTATATGATTAAAGATTGAAAACTTCCCATACCATATCTCATATGGTGTGTTAGAAACAGATTTGGACAAAATTCTGTTCAAGATGTACATTATGGCATTTAAGGTATTACCCTAAAGTTATAAAGGTAAATTAATGAAGCTCATTAATCACACCATATCAAGTAAAGTGCGATTTCTCCATTCTAATACACCCTTTATACTATAGTGTATAAGGAAGAGTTGACTGAGATATTATACCATTCATTTTAAGAAAATCTAGAAATTCAGTACTCAAATAATCATTATTACAATCAAATCGTATGATTATAATACTCTTTCCCATTAGTTTCTATACTTCCACTTTGAATTGTTTGAACCTTTCAAATAATTCAAAGTTGTACTTTAATAAGTACACATAATCATTCCATGACTAATCATTAGTAAAGGTTATGAAGTATGAGAAAGTTTCTATGGTCATTTCACTAAATGCACCATATACATCAATATGTATTAATTTAAGAATTTCATTGGCTTTGTTCCCTTGACCATCAAAGGATAATTTTGTCATTTTATCTTGAATACAAAATTCATAAGTCGGATAAGATTCAGAACACAATGGATAATTAAGTCCATTAACACCCAACATGACCTAATTAACGAGGTCAAATAAATCTTGAATTAAATCTATTTCTAGATTTTTTCTTACTAACAGTGTTTTGTTATGTTGAAAATATTCGTTTCAAGGACATTCAAATCATTTACATCCAAACCAGTGCTAATCAATCTATTTCTCAAATAAATACAACATTTCTATCTATCAAACTTAAAAGTGTAAACTCGTTTACACATTTAACTGACAGATAAAATATTTTATTGGTAGTATCAAAATATTTAGTTTTGTACAATACAAAATATAGCCTGATGCTAAATTGAGTTTGCAGGTCCCTGAATATATAGTAGCAATAGTTGCTCCATTCGTCATCTTCAGTGTCACTATACCTTATTTCAGTAACTGTTTACTGTTCATGTATTGTAACAACATACAAATATGTAAGGTGGCATTTGAATCAATATTCCAAGAATGCAAATTTGAAATAACATTTATTTCAGTTTCAGTAACATGATAAGAAAGTGTTCATATTGCTCTTTTCTATTTTAGTCTCTTCAGATATTAGGGACAATTCATCTTTCAATGGCTGAACTTCTTACAATGATGACACTCATTATTAGCTTAATTATTGTTAACCAATTTACCCTTTCCCGTACCCCTTTTATTTAATTAGGAAAATATTTCCTTCATCATTTCAGGAAGAGTTGGCTTCAGTTTATTCAAATGATAATTGATAACAAACTGGTCGAAGACAGATAGGAATTATTGAAGGATTAAATCCATTCAAGACATGATGTCCATAGAACACCCTAAAGCGTCAAGTTACCTCATTAGATAAATCATCTTCATAAGATGGGACTTCTGTGTAATTTCTTAACTTCGTCTAATAACAAACAAGACAGTTGACAACTCATACCGCCTGTTATTTTAACTCTTCTTAAATGTTTCCAGAAAGAGAGAGAAATTTTAGAGACATCTTCTATATCCTCTTGCCGGCCCATGAGTTAGCACTCATCGACATCAGCATATATAATCTTACTTTAAGATTATCATCCTTCATTTTTGGAAGGTCTCTCTCTTTTCTGATAAAACATCATTAAAAAGGTTTGGGACATTAGTAAGCTAATTACATAGCCTAACTATTCAGAATCCAAAATAATTCTGTGATTCTATTAGCAGACCCTAAAAACAGATCTAGTAATTTTATAATTATCGAGGATTTTAGAAAGAAATTATAATCCATCAAATGGATATCACTTGATCAATTAGAAAGTGCAGAAAGATTAGTGTCTATATCAATCTATTCAGTTTTGAACTTTAAACCAGATAGAGCTCCCACTACTCTGTTTAAAACAGTACTCCTTTAATGAATACAATCAAAATTGTATTACTCGTTTTAGTGGGTGACCAAGTTCTTATCAAACTTATAAACCTTACTTGACAGTTATTAGTAATATAAGCTCAATAAGTCAGAAACACATTTCTGTTTGTAACTCATTACAAGATATGATCAATCAACCTCTATATTCTTACACCTCACCTAACAGTTATTGGTGCTTGAACCAATTAGGTTAGATCTAATGTCCTTTCTTAAATAGGTAGCAATCAGACCCCTCACCTAATAGATATTGGAAGTCCAACGCATCCTACCAAGAAACAAGTTAGCTAGACCATGACACCCTATGAGGGCCTTCACCTGACAATTATTGGGTTACTCCATATAGAAATACCAATAACCTAGTGACTGCATTGAAAGGTTTGAGCCTAATATTAAGTTAAGAGAAATTTTATTACGGTTTCATTTTATTCAATAATAGGATTTAAATTTTATATCATTTAACAATTAAAAGATATTAAGTTTAAACCCTAATTAATAATAAAATAATCATATCATTTTAATAAATTAACAATCAATAGTGTGTATTATGAATTAACAATTAATTTATTTGGATCTTTGTTAACATTAATTCATCAACTTACTCCCACTAGAATTTTATTAATTTTAGAATAATTAAAATTATTTAGAATCATTATTCTTCATAATTTTAATCTAAGAGTAATATTTCTGTTCAATCGAAACAAGTCCGAGTCCGAAAATTAAAATTTTAAAATTTATTTTTCAATAATAGAAAATACTAATCAAATTAGTGATCTTTGAAACTTGTGGCTTGGTAATCTATTAGTAACAATTATTAAAAATTAAATGAAGAATTTTTAAACTTTTCAAAAAGTTGCATGTAGGTTCCTATAGGACAAATGACCAAAATGCCTCTCATTAAATTTTGTGGTTTTGTGACTTGAAAACATTTTAATAACAATTATTAAGGTTAAATGAAGAATTTTGAACTTTTTACAATCTTGTATTTAGGTCCTTATGGGATAAATTATCAAAATACCCTTCATCGAGTTTTGGTGGTTTTGTATTGCATAATGAAAAATACAAATAAACTCAAAAATTTAAGATCAAAATCACATAAAAAATCGAGTCAGGACACGTTCGGGAGGGTCGAAAATATTTGTGGCAAAACAAGGCTCGATGGGGGGCAGGGGGCGCGTAGGTGGGCGCTAAGTGCGCCACACGCGCACGCTGCATGTGCTCTATGCGCCAGTCCGCTAGCAGGCGGGGTGGCGCGTCGCGACACCCACCAGATGCCCCTTGCACCCAAGAGTTGTCTTGTTTTGGCCCTTTTTCAAAATTTTTAATTTTTCTCAAAATTTTCTCAAACCCGAACACTTCTAAATCATTTCCAACACATCCACTGACATGTCTAATACATGTAAACATATTTATAACCAAGAAAAACAAATTTGAACAAAATCAAACACAAACTTTTTCAAAATGCACATTGTGGACACTTTTGCACAAGTTTGCATTTTTCATACATTTGCAACACACCAAATGTGCTAAAACTCATTTCGAACACACTAACACATGTTAACACACATTAATAATCATTAATACACTTAACATGCTCATCATATATTCATTCACAAATAAAATTTCACAATGAACATACATTGCCTACATTATCATCGTTATAACAACATTGAATTTCCACCAACTTTTTCAACAAAACCACAACCAACCAAACCACAAGACCTTACCATATGAACATGGCAGCAACTACCAACATCAAAACATGCATAATAATCAAAAACCTAGGCTTTGATACCATTTAAAAGTTGCTAAGAACAATTCCAGTATCCTAGGATCTAATGGTTACTAGCGTGTCATTGTCGAGAAATTTATTCTTTACTTTAAAGAATTTATATTATCCGATCAATTATCAGATAATTGTAGACATCAATTGGCTTATCTGTGATTCCCTTGGGCTCACCGTAAACTAGACATGAATATGTCTATGAACATTTCACAATACTTTGATACAACTCTTTGTAATCAAAATTATCAATGATCATGAGTGACCTCTAGTAAAATATCATGACCTTCAAACACGATGAATAAAGATTTCAAATCAGCCCTCAAAGATCGTACGTGTATGTAATAAAGCCCCTCTACTGTCGACTCCCGATTGAGTGTGGGTCATGGTATAGTCAAATCCCTAACTCAATTATAAGATCAGGAACTCAAATCATATACGGGATCCACTTATCCGAAAATATATTTTCGAATAAGTATACTTTGGCCAAATATTTAATCCTCGTATATGACATCCCTGCCTAGGACCTCAAGCTCAAATGTCTAAGCCAACAGATTCCATCTTGATCATCACTTGTCCTCATACAAAAAGAAAATATTGCCATCAAGCTTCTTTCATCAGGCATGGCTAGCCCGATATGATATCCACAAATGAACGATGTGTCTTAGTGTAGAGACCAGTCGTGATATCTCAGGTCAAAGGACTAGTGGTACACTAGTACGGTTGTGCGACTTGTCATTGACAGTGGACATCTACCTATGTGACTCATTGCGATTGGTCGCGTTCAATAATACGTTCACAAACGCACTACCCATGTTTATACTCTTGTGATATGAGACTCGTCACCTAACTATTACCGTCGAATACTAATCATTAGTAGCAATAAAACATGCCGGTCATGCAATGTCATCGTCCCTAATGACATTACCTCAATAGGGAACTTATTTGGATGTATTCAAATCAGACTCTGTTATCATATCCACAACTCATTGTAGATAGAGTCTTGACGTATAATATATCACGGGATCTCATTTGGCATTCATAATTAAATTATCAATTAATATCACAATTGATGGAATGCAAAATGATATAATAAATGCCATTTATTAATTGTAAACAAATTTACAATTAATATTCATAGTATATATACAATACGGTGATAACCCTGAACAATATGACATGATTGGTTCTAGGGTATATCTCCAATAACTGTTACTGAAGATTTTCTTCTTAAGGCATCTGCTACCACATTGGCTTTCCCTGGATGATAATCAATTACCAGATCATAATCATTGATGAGTTCAAGCCATCTTCTTTGTCTCAGGGTCAGTTCTTTCTGAGTGAGCAGATATTTCAGACTCTGATGGTCGGTATAAATCTGACACCTCTCTATACAAGTAATATCTCTAAATCTTCAGGGTAAAGACTACTGCAGCCAACTCCAACTCATGGGTCGGGTAATTCTCCTTATGCTTCTTGAGCTGTCTAGAAGTATAAGCACCCACCTTCCTATTCTGCATTAAAACACAACCTAGTCCTTACCTAGAGGCATCACTGAATACTACAAATCCCTCTTCGGGAATAGGTAGTATCAATTCTGAAGCTGAGGTGAGACGATTCTTCAACTCTTAAATGCTCTGCTCATATTTTTCATCCTACTCAAACTTAACATCCTTTCTCGTTAAGCGTGTTAGTAGGGCAGCTATCAAAAAGAAGCCTTCAACAAATTTTCTGTAGTAACCTGCCAATCCTAAAAAACTTCTAATTCAGTGACAGTCTTCGGTCTGATAAAACCCTTATCGATCAACTTTTAAAGTTATACCTTCAATTCCTTGAGTTCAGTCGATGTCATACGATAAGGCAGCATCGAAATTGGTGTAGTACTAGGAATTAAGTCAAAGCTGAAATCGAATTCTCGCACTGGTGGCATTCTTATAACTTATCTAGAAATACATCTAGAAATTCTTTCACCACTGGTACCTGATCAATGGAATACTTGGAGGCAGCACTATCAACAATATGTACCAAATACCCTTGGCACCCTTTCCTCATAAATCTTTGGGCATCCAATACACAAATCATGCTGTTAGACAAGATATTTTGCTCACCTGAGAAAATTATCTTAGCTCTCCCAAGTCCTCTGAATACAACTTGCTTTAAAAAGCAATCCACTAAAGCTTGATGTCTTGACAACCAATCCATCCCCAAAATCGCATCGATATCTTCCATCCGCAAAGGAATCAAATCAGCTATCAACTCGACTCCATTCACCAACACTGCACAATCTCTAAACATAGTCTTTCTTAATAACTTCTGGCCTAGTGGAGTATGCACAATTATTTTTTGATCTAGGGGTGATAATGTCATATTAGCATGAGAAACTAAAGTAGTGTTAATAAACAATCTAGTAGAATCCGAATCTATTAATGCATACACTGGCTAGTTGAAAATCTAACCATACCAGTTACTACATCTGGATTAGTCTGAGCTTTCTCTTGATTCAAAGTGAATACTCTGGTCTTGATTCTATCTCTAGTCCTCTGACCACCACGGGAGGCTGGGGAGGAACTGCCCACACCTGATCTTCTACCTGTAGAAACTGCAGGCTGCTTAACTGATGGATGTTGTTGAGATGCAAGGTGCTGACTTGTCTGATCAGCCCATTCTACTCTACTTAACTTGGGACAGTACATTCTTATGTGCTTGGTTTCTCCATAATGATAGCATATTGGTAGTTGATGGCATTGGCCTGTGTGATATCGTCTACAATTAGTCCCTAGCTCTAAGGAGAATGTGAAGAAATGCTCGCAGGACTTGTAACAGAGGCTCCACTGGATGAATCACTACTACGGCTTTTCTTAGATGGAGAGTCAACTTGAATACTCAAATCTTTCCTTTTCTAAAACTGACTCCTCGATTGTCTCTCTCCTGCCAACTTCTCAGCTTGAAGGGTCATTTGAATCATCTCTTTATACCCTTGTGTCTTGACAATAAAACCTTTTTGCGGATCTTAAAATTCAAACCTTCTTCAAACTTGGCACATAGGCTCTCTTAATTTGTAAATTCGGGCACAAACTTTACCAGCTTTCTCAACTAAGTCTCATACTCCGTCACCGTTTTACCTATCTGCCTCAAACGAAGAAATTCTTGTTTCTTTTGGATACAATGGAATAGATTGAAGTATTAGTCTTGAAATTCTTGTACACAATTATCCTAAGTCAATTGTGTTGAAGCTTTGGCCTGTACATTCGCCCACCAAGTAGCTGCATTGCCTTCTAGTAACCTAACAACTACTTTTAACTTATACCTATCCTCCAGCTCCATATCATTCAAATCACCCTCAAGTTTTCTAAACCATCAGTTAGCTACTACAGTGTCTATAGTACCCTCAAACGGTATACTTCCCAACTATCGCAATTCTTTAATCGACTTAGACAACTTCGGAGCAGATCCAGATGCTTCAGTAGCTTGAGCATTCCAATATGTCATAAAGGCAGCCCATTACTCATGAGTCATATTCGGAGGCATTCCCATGCTGGTATTGAGGAGGAGGAGGCTCATGTTGCCCCTCGGGTCCTGACTGAGGCATAAACGACGTAGTCTCTTCTTTGTCAGGTATCATCCCTCTTCATGGCCTACCACGACCTCGACTTGGTCTCTAAGACATTACTACAAAAGGAACACTGAGTTAAAATATATGCATTTACTATAGTGGTGATGCTTCCTATGACTTGACTCACTTAGTCCACTGGAAAACTTACAAAAATCATAAAATTATGTAGAAGATTTTATAATATAATTGAAAACTAAGCTTGGGTATTTCTAAAACTGTTTTAAAACCAGAAGCTCTAATACCAATAAAATTGTCACGCCCTAACCCGTGGATCCCACACATGACAACCACCACAAATTCCTAATAAGCATCCCTTAGGATCAGAAAGCTTACTAAGAAAATGTCAGGCTGAAATCATAAACAAATATAATGTATTTCTAAAACAATCGATAAAGCACTTCCAAAATTGAACCATCCAAATCCACCCAAACTTCAAAGTCTGTCAAGGAACCACAAACACTTCTATAATGAGCATTTTTTACATTCTTTTTCACAAATCAACCATCAAAGTATAGAAATACTAAAGCAAATTGAAAACAACATTTAAATCATTATACATTGGTTTCCATTACTGAAATGAAAATACAATTCAATTTACAAAATGGTTCCAGTGGACTAGTCCTATCTAAGTGAGTCAATTCCAAGGGTATACCTGAATCTCTTTATACCAGAAGAATCACCACTATCGCTTGCTAATAGCTATACAAACCTAAAACTGAAGAGGTGAGGAGGGTGAGTATACAGGTGAGTGAACAATAGCTAACCATAAATAAATAAAAGATAATCCATAAATAAATAAGTAGTTCTAAAATATGCTACAAACATTTTGATAAAAGAAATAAATGTTTGTTTATTTTAAAACCCTAAATCGTATATTAAAATCATTGGGTTGGCTGCCTATCTCGGAGATCACCTTGGCCCTAGGCATCCCGAGACCGTCAGTGGGTTTTGTATGCAATAAAATCATGCTATTTATAAAAATAGGTTTGGAATGCAAAGACTCAAACATACATGGTATAGTTTTATAAAAACAAGCCCATCACTGACGTTTGCCTCGGATTAGCCATAGGTTGACATCCATGACTAATCCGATGAGACTCACAGGTGGTCAGATCCTATCATATCATCACAATAAAACCTCTATACACCACCCCCACCTGCAAAGTCTCCACTAACCTAGGTGACCTCTCAATCAGGCCGTCGCTAGGCTACCTACCCCGTAGCTACAGTGAACAATCCTAGTCACAAGACCGTCATCACCAATATTCATAAAATCTGGCCATCATGGCCGCCATCACAAATGTATAAAATCTAGCCCATTGACCGTATCATTATATATACAAACATAAAAGTTGGCCCAATGGTTGAATTATCAATATACATCTTCATCAAAACGTAAAACATTTCATACTTGGCCATTGGCCGTTCATCATATAAAACAAGCATACACAAAACAAAACAAAGCACATAAAAGAATAGTATATATCCAAAACATTTATATAATAAATGTTTAATTATTTTTAAAATAGGAAAAAATAAAATATTCACTCACTGCTTAGGGAGGGTATGCACTCTCTAGTTCCCCTCGTTTCTCGGCGTGTCACCCAGATACCTCGCTCTCGCTCCGTCGCCTAAACACAAGTATTTAAATATATCAATATACGTTCTAACTTTACAAAAGACTCGAATGCATACAATACATACTAAATCGGATTTCCTAATTTTGGATAATTCACTAAATCGGCTAAAATCTCCATTATTCATTTAATTCTCCAACCATTTATACCACGGGCTCATAAGGTTATACAAGTGCAATTCGGCTCGATTTCACAGTTCTGACCTGGGAACCCCATATGTCCATCAAAATATTAACTTTGATTACTATTCATGTTTATCTGTTTTCTCTAAATTTATATTTTTAACTTCCTACGACTTCTTCGACTCTATTACAACTCAAATAACGTTTAAAAACTAGATTATACGTGATTAATCTATCAAAATATACTCGAATAAATAGTAAAATCTATATGAATTAAAATTAGTAAAATCTAAAAATGAATATGCAGACGAGTCAGAAATGTAGCTACGAACCTCGTGGTATGGTTAATTTTCCTTGATTTTGCTTGAAAGTCGAAAAGTTCCAATTTTTTTCCTCTAAACCCTAGGAGCTTCTTTTGATTTCTGCACTTCTACCACTAAATTGATGCTCCTGGGTAGTTGAACACGTAGAATGAGGTTCGCAAACGAAGAGAAATCAAAGTTTGGGAAGAGATTGGGTGAGAGGTAGAGAGAGCAGAGCACGTTCATACGTGAGGGAGAGAAGGAAAGGAGAAGAGAGTGAAAATCTGACCTCTGATCCCCTATTTATAGAAAAAAGACAAAATTATCATTTTATCCTTAAGTTTTCTTAAGGAGAGGCTTCTAGATTGAGGACAAAATCGCTATTTCGTGTCGATTCGATTGAATGAATCACTCCCTTTGATCGAACAAATTAGAGTTCGTTTGAACGAATCCTTTGACGTCTACAGAAGTCAGAGAGCTTCTATTTTACCGATCAAACAAGATCCAATTCAGCCAAACGAACCAACATTTCAACTGAGCGAATGGCTTATTCGATCAAACGAATCCCCCTATTCGTTCGAACGAATTAATGCCATAAAATTTTTCAGATAGTCCTCAAAACGTCGATTGAACGAATCACCCTATTCGATCAATCAAACCTTTAAAAATTAAAAATTTCATTTTTAATCTTCCCAAATTTGAAAAATATCGTTGCAGTCCCACTCAAAATAAAACTTACTTTTAATTATGTTGAGATCCCTGCATTTACGACCATAAAACTCTATCTTAACAACCTTAAATCCCTAAAATAAATATGAAACCATGTTAACATACTAACGAAGTATAAAATGGGGATAAATGCATATGCAGTAACAAGATAAAATGACAGTTATGTCCTTGGGTTACAAACACAAGGCTCACAGTTATTTTGTGATTTGAAAATTTTGTAAGAATTAAATATGTTTTTCTTAACACGCTGATGAATGGTTTTATTTTGATGGTTTGATAACAAATGTTTTAGAAGTGTTTGAGTTGAATTGATAAATTGATAGTTTGGGAGTTTTGAGAAAAAATATTGGAAGTGTTTTATGCGTGATATGTATGTTGAAATTTTTAGCCTTATAGGTTCTTAGTAAGCATTCTGGACCTAAGAAATGTTTATTAGGAATCTATGACGGTTGTCATATATGGGATCCACGGGTTGGGGTTGACAATTTTATTGGTATCAGAGCTAAAGGTTTTGAAATGACTTTACTAATGATTGAATATGTTTTTGAAATTATTTTGCATGACTTTGGAATGATTTTGAAAAGTGTCCCAGTGGATTTAATGAGTTGAGTTATAGATCATGCATCACCACCCTATCAGTGTATATAGTTGTGTATACAAGGATTGAATATTGAGTTCTTTTTGTAGTGTGAGATGTCATCAAGAATTGAAAGAGGAAGGGGTAAGCCCCAAAGAGAAAGAGTTTTCGAGGATGAAGAACAAGATGAATCGGCTTTTGTACCTTAGCCTAAACCTGGACAGGCTAATATACCACCTTCATTTCAGTACCCACCCCCATGATCGGGAATGCAACCTCCTATAACACTAGAGGCATGAACTATATTTATTGTCACGTCCCAACCCTAGTCAGCCATGTGGCAATCATCGCGAGTCTCAAAAATACATCTTATCACCTAGAATGCACTCTTAAGACCCATAAGACATAGTTACCCATTTTCAAACTCATTTTCAAATTAAATAATACAAAATAGAATATTTTCAAACAAACATATATTACAACTGTATTTTCTCAAAATACATTACAAAGTACCTCGGCCAAGCCAAATACATGAACATTCTTTATAAATGTTTTTCAGTTCAATAGACCATAAGGTAAAAATATGAGTCGAGTACCTGAAAACTGTGTTGAAGTCTCGCTTCAGCTATGCTATATCGCGTTCGATTACACTAATATAAAATGGGAAGTTAGGGGTGAGTATTTGGGAAAATACTCAGTAAGGAGACAAGAAAACAACATAGCAAATGAATATATATACACTAATTTTGAAAATTTCTCAAAATCCTAAACAAATATGATGTGGTATAGTTTATATAACTGTGAAAGTCAATACAAATCAAATACGCCTATAACCCCTCGGTCTATAGGATCCCATCCACTCTCTCTGAGCTGTATGACTGATCCGTAACCCTGGTTGGGGATGTGTGCTCATGAATACATATATATATATAATGGCTAACATGCTATAGCCTGGACATGTTGGATTCCACCCATCCCATCTTAGACTGTGTGGACAATCCACATTCCTAGGTCTATTGGATTCCACCCACTCTATCCTGAGCTGTATGGTCAATCCTCACCCTGAGACTATTAGATTCCACCCATTCTCTATGAGCTGTATGGTCAATCCTCGCCCATAGATAGTAAATGACATGACACACATAATCATAAATCGATATCAATGGCTCATCAGTGCAATTCAAATCATCATTGGCTTATTAGGCCAAAAATATCATCTGTGGCTCACAAAGTCAAATCAACAAATATAGCACCCCAACCATTATACTCGACTATGCTATATTCACATACATATATATAACATTAACCTCCGGCCTTACAATCACAATATCAATATTAAGCCTCCGATCTCATATTCATGGCAATCTAGGTTTCATCACAAACCTATTCTGTCACAAACAAAGGGCCCTCCCAGTCACCGCACAACATACATTCAACGTCTCCTCATTTCAGTTATACACATACAAATTCATATTCTATGCTATCATCTCTAGTATTATAATTATTCATAAATAACATAAAACGAGGCTAAGGGAAAAAATGTCCACTCACTGTTCTGGCCCACCCTCTTGGTATCCTCATTATGATAGAGATCCTCTCATTTCAATTATCGCGTCTGGATACACATACAAACACAGATTTATGATCTGTTACAATGTGCGTGCATGATGCAATATATACTCATGCTACTCTCGCATCCCTCTCTCTCTCTCTCTAATACACTATCATATATAATCTCACTCCATTATCAAGCATTTTTCATTTATTTCAATACCAATAGCTATTAAAGCCCTATAATTTATCGATTTAAACAATAAACTAGAAAACTCCCAAATTTTATAAACAGTATCTGAGCTATATATTCTTAGATCTACACGAAATGATAGTTCAAATGAGAGAGAAAAGCTGAAGAACAAGCTTACTCGAACTGGTAGGTGAGCTTGGAGCCCCTTTTAGCTTGAATCTCTCTTTGACTACTGTTCATCGTGCTTCATTTCCTCCTGAATCCTCACGATCCGACGGTTAGAATTCTGATCTAAGAAGATTTTGGGATTCTAGTGTTGATTCTAAGTTCATAGGAGCTGAAATGGTGGAGTTTAGTGGAGAAATGGCTGAGATCAGTTTTAATGGTGAGAGAGAATGGCTTTTACTATTCTGGTAGAGAGAGAAGCAAAGAAACCAAATGGGAAAGACGATCCCCCTAACCGACGTATATAGGCCGTGCAATCCCTAAAAGTGTCGATACATTTTAAAACATATTGATACCTTTGGCATTTTTTCTGCAACGTATCGATACGTTTCCTCCAATGTATCGATACGTTTGATCAAAATATTATTTATAAGCCTGCAAGGTGTCGATACCTTTCTCAATGTATTGATACCTTTCATCGCAAGCGGACTTCATCACCTCACAAATATGTCAATACCCTTGCCAAGGTATCGATACGTTTGGCACTGTTCACTAGTCATCATGCTTCCAAAAGTGTCGATACCTTTCATCAAATGTATCGATACCTTTGGCCCCAAACAGTAAACGTATCGATACCTTTTTCCAAAGGTATCGATACCTTTTCTTTAGTCCTCCTTCTGCGTATTGAACTTTAAATGCTCATAACTTTTGACTCGGATATCGTCACAGAACCTATAATATATTATCAAAAAGCTCTCTCCAAGATCTACAAAAATGACGAGTAACTTTTTCTTAATTGGAGATGATTTTGGGATAAAAAATCCAGTTCTTTCTCAGAGACTCCTATCCAACACCTTACATCTCCTCGAAACACATTCTCGAGTTATAATCCTCTCGCGCATAATCTAAACACGATAATATGCATGAAGACTCTTGAGGGATTTACTATTATATCCATAATCCTAAGGGATGGGTTTCACAATATTACTACTCAAGACCAATGTCAATGATTGATCAGATTTTAAAATAAACTACATGCATTCTTTTATTTTAATCGTAAATAATAAATTTTGATGAAAAGTAGGATATATAAACATACATCGGAGTTAAAAAATTGATTTTAAACTAAAGGATCCATGTGATCAACCTAGTGTTTTAACATATTATGAATTCAGAATTCATACCTTTTTGATAAATTTGATGAACCAATAAGCACAAACTCTCAGATTTATGCCTTTAAGGTATCCACACGAATGGGGTGAATCAAGTCGGAATGCTAGCTCCTTGTTCATATCTCATTTTGTTTTACTCTGTCTTGTGCATTTCAAAAATCATACATTCAACCCTAGGCACCCACTAATTAAAGACATCAAAAACATGTCTTTTTATAACACATTTTAGGGTTAGGGTCTTCATTAAACTTTTATTTCGTCAAGGTTCAATAATCATTGAACTTTTATTTTGTCAAGGCTCAATAAATCTATTAATGATAAAATCTACCCATTATTTATATTAGGCATGACCTTCCTCTTAAGGCTCAATCTATTAATAAAGTTTAAACCAATATCCTTAACCTAACTTTATTTAATAGTTTAGTCAAAAATGCTAATAATATAAAGATTCCATAAATTAAGATAAATTCATCTTATGAATTTATATTTTTATTATTCCTGTTCTAATGTGCGATCTAGTAGGTTCCCCTAACATTGGTAGTAATATTAAAATCTAATTTTAATATCATAAGTCATGAGTGGTGTCTAACAACACATTATGGCTATTCAAGTGACAAGAATGTGAATGCTTCAACATCACCTTTATCTATGGTCAATATTATCATGTAATTTAATCCTTTTGTACTTAATATCTTAATTGAACACGAGGCATGAAATGCGTCATCCTCTTAAAATTTAATCTTCATTTTTCTTTGATGTCCTGAGTATAATTATTAAAATAAATAATATCAATATTATATATTGATTTATTTGAGCATGGCTATGGATTTTTTATAATCACACTTAAGCAAAAGGCTCAAAGATATCATTCATATTATATAAAAGGGACAAATTCTCTCTATATGGTCCAGGATATATCTAATTGCCTTCTTTATAGTCTATCATATTACAGATGATGTTTAAAAACATCAAAATATATCATTCACTATGTTGAGAACCATAATGATCTTAAATGAAAGGATCACATACACCATTGTCACTATAAGAATTATTTATGATACTCATATAACAATCTATGTAGCATTCTTATATTGGGTTAGTCTAGTATATTAATTCACTAACTTGTATCCATGTGTTGATTTTATATCTCATATCATGACACATCTTATATCGTCATTCGTTACTATACATACTAGTCTCAATGTATTATTGTTGTTTTATCTACAATAATACTTGACGAGAAATATTTAAGAATAGTATTTAATTAATTGAACCTACTATTATTAAGGTATTATTACATTTATTAAATACACAGATATGTAATAATGAAATATATATAATATATAAATATGCTAAATATCCAAAATCATGATTAGATCTTAAGGTATTTACCAATAATTTAAAATAAAATCTCATTGATTTTAAATTACAAAAAAATTAGCTGACGATCTCAGGATTGCTCAGGGGCAGAGTAACCGTCGAACAAGGTGGTCAATTCAATGTTTCTTACAAATAAACTGTTTTCAAACAATGACAATATGTTTTTTATTATTTATTTTATTTTAACTTATTTAAACACTTTTATAATATAATAATTTATTTTGATGTTTTAAAAGAATTCTTATTTATTTTTTAATTTAGTTTACTCATGGAGTATACTCTCGTATACTCTCGTATACTCACCTCTCTCACTCTTTCAGTTTCAGAAAAATAGGGTATAACTACATGTTCGAACAATGTTAATTAGAGTCGTAAGATATCATGTCACGCCCTAACCCTAGTCGGCCAAGTGACAATCATCGTGAATCTCAGAAATACATCATATCACTTAGAATGCATTCTTACAATCGCAAGGCATTAGTACCTGTTTTTAAACTCATTTTCAAATAAAATAGTACAAAATAGAAGATTTTCAATCAAACATATATCAAACGTTTATATTTTCTCAAAATATATTACAAAATATTCTCGGCCAAGCCAAATACATCAATTCACTTCATTAAAAATGTTTTACATACAGTGGACCATAATATAAAAACCTGAGTCGAGTACTTGAAAACTGCTTTGAAGTCTCGCTTCAGTTATAATATGTCACGTCCGACTATACTAACCTAAAATAGGAAGTGAGGGGTGAGTATTTAGGGAAATACCAATGAGTAGACAAATACACAACAGAAATCAGAGGCCCATACATTGCTCACGAAAAATTCTCGTAATCATAAAATCAAGTATAGTGAAATGTGGCATCATATACATGTCTAGGAAACTAATATAATATCAAATATGTATATCCCCTCGGTCTATAGGATTTCATCCACTCCCTCAGAGCTGTATGGCTAATTCGTAACCCTGGTTGGAGATGTGTGCTCATGTATAATATCTCTCGATCTATAGAATCCCACCCACTCCCTCAGAGCTGTATGGCTGATCCACAACCGTAATTGGGATACTATAATATCAGTATAAGGCTAGCATGCTTTAGCCTGAATTTGTGGATTCTACCCATTCCACCTTAGACTATATGGCTAATCCACACTCTGAGATCTATTAGATTCCACCCACTCCACATGAGTTATATGGATAATCTTCACCCACATATAGTCAATAACATGGCACACAAAATCATAAATCAATCTCGATGGCCCATCAGGGCAAATCGAGTAATTGGTGGCTCACAAGGCCAAAACATAATCTCTGGCTCACAAGGCTAAAACATAATCTGTGGCTCACAAGGCCAAAACATAAAACAAGTATGGCACCCCGACTATTATACTCAACTATGCCACATTCATAAACATATATAAAATTGGCCTCCAACCTCACATTTATGACAATCCAGGTTTCATCACAAACCTATTTCTATCATAAATAAGGGCCAACTCAGCCTCCACACAACAACATACATCCAACACCTCCTCATTTCAGTTATACAAATACATATTCATATGCTATCATCTCTAACATTATAGTTATTAAAAAATAACATAAAATGAGGCGAAGGGAAAGGAACGTGTCCACTCACCATTTTAGGATGGAAAACCACCCTCTCGGTATCCTCCTCGCGATGGAGATCCTCTTGTCTCAACTATCGCACCCGAATACACATATAAACATAGATTCAATAATCTGTTATAATGTGCATCTATGATGCAATGCATGCTCATGCTACACTCGCACTCTTCTCTCTCTCTCTCTCTATCCTCTCGCTCTCTAATATACCGTTCTCACTTCTCTTTCACACTGTTCTCAGTTAATTTAACACCAATAGTTATCAAAGCCCTCTAATTTATCGATACAAATGATAAACTAGAAAACTCATAATTTTTAGGGTTTTATGAGTAGTAACCTAAATCCTCTTTTTCTCTATTTATACATAATATAGGCTAAAAATAGAGAAACCAGCTTAGGGATAAACTTACCCAAGTTGGTAGAAGTATTCTGAGTCCATCTTTGCTCGATTCTCTTTCTTGGCTACTGTTCACCCCAACCTTACCTTCGTGATTCTTCTCGAACCGACGAGTAGAACTTCAATCAAAGGAGGTTTCTATGTTATGGTGTTGATTCTTAGTTCATAGGAACTGCAATGATAGAGTTTGATGGAGAAATGACTGAGATCTAGTTTCTCACTTAGGAGAGAAATGGTTTCTGTGAAAAATTGGAGGGAGAGAGTAAAAAATCGAAAATGGGGAAGACGATTCCCAGCACAGCATAAATAGGTTGTGAAATTACTCAAAGGTGTTGATACATTTCATAAATGTATCGATACCTTTGGCTTCATGCCTCTCACGTATCAATACCTTCTCCCAACATATCGATACCTTTGGCTATTTACTGTTCACTAAGCTTGTAAGGTGTCGATACCATCCTCAACGTATCGATACATTTCATCGCAAATCAACTTTATCTCCGTCATAAACATTTCAATACCTTTGCCAAGGTATCGATACGTTTGACACTGTTACAAAATATAATACTTGCAACGTATCGATATGTTTGACCTATTACTATTTATCATACCTTCAACGTATTGATACGTTTGACTCTCAACTCTAAAAGGTGTCAATACCCTTCTTTAAAGGTATTAACACGTTTGGCCTCACCCACAGTGTATCGATACGTTTCCCCAAACATATCGATACCTTTGCTTCTGGTCCTCCTTTCGAGGATTATTACTTTAAATAGCCATAACTTTTGACTCGGATATCAACACAAAACCCATAATATATCAATAGAAAGTTCTCTCTGAGGTCTACAAAAAAGGTAAGAACTTTTTGTAATTAGAGATGATTTTAGAGTAAAAAATCTAGTTCTTTCTCATAAACTTATATTCTGTACCACACATCTTCTTTCAAAATGATTTCAAGTTATTATACCCTCTTGCGCATGTTCTAAACACTACTATATGTATAGAAACTCATGAAGATTTTATGATAATGCTCATAATCCTAAGGGACGGGTTTCAGATATCAGATATACATCTTTATTCGACCATCTCTTAATTAAATTGACTTTACTGGGTTGTATTTAAAATAAAGTTTATGTTTTTCTTTTGAAATAGGAAATGAAGTAATTTATATTATTAGATAATGATTGGGTTAATTTACAATTTATAAATTTTGTTGCATTACTTTATGGAAATGTATTTAATAGTTTAAATTTGACTTCAAATATTTCAAAATGATCAGTTTATGGATTGTATTTAAATAGTTTAACATTTTGTGTTAAGTAGTAAAATGGTGGTACATAGAGAAAACTTATTAAAGATAGAGTATGGAGGAGAAAGAGTACTAAGTGCGTTAGTATGAGAATGAGGAATGGGCCATAGGTAGAGTAGTAAGAAAAAAATATATTTCTGGTTTAATGATTAAATTGGGTTCCTTGAGAAAGTTGAAATCATCACGGTGTAGTTTCAAAAGTGGATGATAAAAGGGTTATTGCTATTTTCTTAAAAAGGAATAGAGAGAGTGAAAATAAGGTCAAATAGATTATAGAGTAAGAAGATTGAATTAAGCTAATTAATATAATCTTCCTGTTAGAAGAGAGATTTGACAAGAATAAGTATGTTTGACGTTTTGACAAAATCCATTTAAATTAGAGCAATAGTATCATCTCCTAATAATAAATAATAAATAAGGTATTTTAAAATATTTTTATTTATTATTAGAGAAAGAGCTACAATGTATTTTTAATCATCAAAAGTTATGTGTTTATGATATTGTTAGCTTAAATAAAGTTTAGTACTATGAGACATGGTTCAAGGTCATAGGTTAAAAGTAAGGGTTGATTGAATGGTTGGTAAGAAATAATTAGATAAAGTTAAAAAGTTAAAGAAGCCAGATGATCCAAAGGTTCAATAGGGTGAAGTTTTAAAATTTTAATTAATCGAGTTCTGTGAAATTTTGAGATTTTGAGGTTTTAGAATAGAAGAACTTAAATTATTATGAACAAGATGGTATATACATGGTAGATAATAATGAATCTTAGCTTGGAGAGATATTGAGAATAAATATATTAATGAGGAAAAGAAGTACTAGTAATTGAGGAAGAAAGAAAAAGAAGATGATAGAAACTTTCGGTAATGAAATGAATATCTAGTATGAGGAATTTTTCAAATATTAGGAAATAAACGTGAAAAAAATGAAATAAGGATTTCATTTATTAGAAAAAGATCAGGTTTATCTTATTGCAATGCGATCCCTATATATATATATATATATATATATATAAGAGGGTTAATGAAATTGGTATTCCATTTGAAATTGCTTAATGAATTACATTCGAGAAGAGGGTTAATATGCACGACATAAAGCATTTATAAGCACTGGTTGATAACAAGATATACTTAACTTACAAAGATGGCTCTTCCACATATTCACTAAAAAAAGGTTTCAAGTTCCGTATATTTCTAAGATTTGGTCAAGTAGTACATCAGCGGATCATGGATGAGGATACAACTTTTATTAATAGGCCACTCATGATACACAAGCATTTACTTTAAGCACCTCTGTTTATGTTCATGATGATCACATTGTCAAGAGTAATCCTATCATCTGTGGCCTGTTAAATGTTGATTTTGATGGTGATTGTATTTACTTATTCTATCCTTAGTCTTTGGCTACAAAAGCATAAGTTTTTGAACTATTTGTTGTAGAGAAACAATTACTTAGGCTTCATAATAGCAATTGAATTTGTAATTTACCCTTAATTCATTTTTGTTTTTAAAAGTTTTATTTAGGAAGTTTTGGCTGGATAAAGTAATTACTTAATAGTTGGCCATATTTGTCTTTTCTGCTTTACTATGACCTAGTTTATTGAATGCTCAATATTTTGATCTTCATTGGATTGCATTGTATATTCTACAATCTGTATTACCTAATTGGTTTAAGTGTTGTAAAGTAAGGTAATTGATTAGAAAAGGTGATGTGTTGAAAGTTGATTTTGATAAAAACATTATACATTCTCTCATTAATGATGTTATGATCCATAGTTGTTTTGAAGTTCTTGATTCTTTATAGCCTCTCTTATAGAGAATTTGTTGTTAAAGGTTTAGTGTTAATTTGAAGGGATTTTCCTTATCCAAGATTGCTTTATTAAACATTTAGAAAGAGGTTGAAGATATTGAACATATTTATTTATTACTTTCTTACTTGATATCTATGCAAAGTGAACTTATGGGTTTACAAGGTGAAAAGTACATTCGATGCTAGTTACAAAACTTATTTCAAAGTTTTCTACACTTTGTTATATGATTGACTTTAAGAATGATTAAGCTATCAGAAAGATAGTTCAGCAAGTTGGCTTCTTGGGCTTACAATTATTGGATAAAAGAAAATTCTATTCAAAGACCTTGGTGGAGGATGCTACTGCTCATTTTGAGAGTAAATTGTTAGAGATATGCCCTCGAACTAATCATGTCATATGATTCAGGATCATTATTTTTTTGTATATACTCTTTGTAATTATTTGTAAAAATGTTTATAATTAATAAAATAACTTTTTTAGTATCTTACATTATGTTCAATTGCTATTTATTTTATTTTCTAATTGATGCGATATATATCCCTGTGTGTATTATGTGTTGAGATTCTATCTATAATGAGTTATAGATATGAGAACAGAATCTTTAATTTGAATACATTCAAAATTGGTTCCCGATTGAGGTGGTGTCATCAGGGATAATGTATTACATAATCGGTATATTTTGTTACTGCCAATGATTAGTATTCGATAATAATAGTTGGGTGACGAGTCTCATGTCATAAGAGCATAAACATGGATACCACATTTGAGAACGTGATACTGAACGTGACCAAACGTGATCAATCAAATGGATAAATATCCATAGTCAATGATTAATCATAAAACCGTACTAGTCAAGGTTATCAAAATCGCAATTTTATTTAAAATCGTTTTCTATTTGAAAAAACGGAACGTAAAAACGAAATATTAAAACAGAGTTTTTAACAATATACAAATAATAAAAAATTTAAGATATTTTTATAAATTAATAAAATTAAAGAGTTAAAATATAAATTTTACTGACCTGAAAAATCATAATGAAACTAATTTTCTAAATTTAATTTCATACTAAAAAGAAATATATAAAAATTTAATTGAAATACAAAGAAAATTAATAACTAATAATAACAAATAAAATCAACAACCAACATATAAGTCAACAACATTTATGCTCATAAACTCGTAGTATATAAAAAACTAATACAAATATAACAAAAAATATCACAAATAATTCATGGATGCTAATGATCAAAATCATAGTCATTCAAATCAAAATCCAAGCCTCCTCTAGAACTGGTACCACCAGTATCAGTGCGTACACCGACACCACTATCATTATCAATTCCAAAGTCCATATCATTGTATTCACGAACAACAATATCTTTATTGTCATCAACTCTATCACCACCATCATCTTCTTTAGTAATCCACTCATCATCAGATTCTATAATGTCAAAAAATGAAGTACCATCTGAATTTAAAACTTTTTTTCTCTCCTTCCTATCCATCATATTTGAATTTGCCACAACAAACACTAAATCATTCATATTTTTTTGGCGCAAACGATTTCTTTTTTTTTGTATGAACCTAAACAATTCCAATAAATTATAAAGTAAAAAAATTAACTCATATAATATAAGTCTTATATAGAATCTTGAAAATAAAAAATATTAATATCTTACTTACCATCTCAAATGCACTCCAATTACATTCACACCCTGAAGACTCAAATGCACTCCAATTACGTTCACACCCTGAAGACTTACAAGTTAAACTACATACTCGAATGGCAAATTCTTGTAGTTCAGGACAATCATCTCCAAGTGCCCTCCACCAATCAGTAGGGTGCCTTGTTTGTCTTGTTCCCTATAACAATAACATTAACAAGTTCAACAAACAAATATCTAACATAAAATGAAAGCATTAAATAAGATTATTGAATTTTATACCCTTGCTCTATCAATTTCAAATAGGCCATTTACATTAGAGAACTCATTCATTTGGAGATCAATGTTCTCTCTTGTTTCATAGTCAGATACAAGTCTTTTCAAGCAGTCATACACTCCACGTTTGATCGAAGACCACCTCATCTTAGGCAAATAATGAAACTTTGGATTCAAATAATATGCTGTAGAATCTAGAGGCCTATGAAGCTGAGTCTCCCATCAATTTTGAACAATTTCTAAAACTTGCGCATAACTATAAAAAATAAAAACAAAAGGGTTAGTAAAAAGTGATAAACAAGCTAAAAAATACAACAAATAATCTATAAGTATAATTAACTACTTACTTCTGCTGCACATGCTCAGAGTTTTGTTTAATCCTCTCTTGAGCACATTCCATCTCTGCGTAAAGAAAACCAATGACTGTTTTATCGTCAGAATCAATCATTCTTAACACTTTGATAAGAGGCATGGCCGCTTTCAAATATGTCTGAACATCTCTCCAAAAAGAACCATCTATAACAGTCTTATGAACCTGTTTTCCTTCTCTTGTTTTCGTAAACTTACTATTTATCCATGACTCAGAAGCAAACATAGTAATCAATGCACCCTTAAGTTTAATCAAGCAAAACAAAGTCAAGTACGTAGTAGTAATACGGGTGGTAGCAGGCCTAATCAGATCTCAATCTTTGGTGAAGTGCTTAAGCATGAAAATTAAATTTGTTCTACTGTATATATATGTAGTAATTTTTCTACCCCTTGAGATGGTTTCTTGATGAATAGGTAACTTCTTTTCAAAATCCTCC
>JAVXUL010040507.1:0-11027 GCA_035590515.1 Trichilia minutiflora
GTGCAAATACTCCCTGTGGATCGATACTTTTATATTTTGTACTACTTGCACGACCCGTGCACTTGCGGGATCAACAAGTTTTCTTGGCGCCGTTGCCGGGGAGTATTTTTTGTGCAATATTAGGCGACCAATTGTTTGGTTACTTTGGACACTTTAGTTCTAATTCTTTTTGAGTTTATTTTCTTTTTCTTTGCCAGTTTTATTGGTGTTTGTGATTTTGAATTTTGAATCACCAAGGCAATGGAACCTTAGATTTGATGAATTCATGAAGACGGTTGGTTTCCTAAGAAGTGAATATGACCATTGTGTCTATTACCAAGGAACCAATGTGAATGAAATGGTTTTCATACTCATCTATGTTGATGACATGCTAGTGGCTTGTAAGAGTAGGAAAAGGTTGTTGTTGGTGAAAGGTTTACTAAAAGCTGAGTTTGATATAAAGGATTTGGGTGCAGCAAAAAAGGTGTTGGGAATTGAAATTTTCAGAAACAGGGAAGAAGGGAGTCTGCAACTGTCACAAGAGGCTTACCTTAAGAAGGTGTTGATGAAATTGAACATGGCTGATGCTAAACATACTTCAGTTCCTTTGGCAGCCCACTTTAGGCTCTCAAAGGAACAATGTCCCAACACTGATGCAGAAAAGAAGGCAATGGAGAAGGTTCCTTATTCAAATATAATAGGGAGTGTCATGTATGGTATGCTTTGTACTAGGCCTGATTTGGCTTATGGAGTAAGCATGGTGAGCAGATTTATCACAACCTGGGAGACAGTCACTGGAGAGCAATTAAATGGCTGCTGAGGTACATTAAAGGTTGTGTTACCCATAGGCTTGTGTATAGAAGGGATGACAGTCATGAAACAAGGCTGGAAGGGTTTGTTGATGCTGACTATGCAGCAGCTTTGGAGAGGAGAAGGTCACTTACTGGTTATGTGTTCATGGTAGACAACTGCACTGTCAATTGGAAGGTTTCCTTGCAACAGGTGGTGGCTCTTTCCACCACAGAAGCTGAGTACATGGCTGTTGTGGAAGCCATGAAGGAGTTTCTATAGTTGAAAGGTTTTTTGGTTGAATTGCAAGTAGAAGTACAAGATGCAGTGCTGTTTTGTGACAATATGAGTGCAACTCAACTAGCCAAACACCAAACTCATCATGAGAGAACTAAACACATAGACATTAGGCTGCACTTTATAAGAGATGCCTTGGAAGATGGCAAGGTGAAGCTTTTAAAAGTGCACACTGACAAAAATATGGCTAACAGTTTAACTAAGCCTGTGTCTTTGATCAAGTTCAAATTTTGCAGGGAATTGATGAACTTGGAGGAGTTTTCAGATGAAAAAGAATCTGAAAATAAACCATGTCAGACTTGGGAATGGATAAGTTGCAGGATGAAGATGGGTTCTGCAGAAGGAAGAAGAGGTGAAATACTTGTGCATTTTTTTGCATATTCAAGGTGGAGATTGATGGACTTCTGATTATGCAAAAACATACAAGTGTGTAGGGGAATTAATCTAGGCTGTACATAGGAGATCAAGAACTTGGGGCATGGGTATCTTTGTAAAATAAAAAGATTGGATCTTGAGCTGTTATAACAGATTTGTAAATATGTATATAACAGTGGCTGTAAAACTCAAGTGTACGTATGAAAATACAGAGGCTCTTCTTGAAATTCTCTCTTGATTTCTCTTGCTTTCTTTCTTGCTTTCTTTACTTCTTCTTCTTCTTCATTCTAGTGTGAGTTTGTATGTGAAGCTCGTCAGTTTCTGGTTTGATTTTCATTTCTAGTTTTCTGTCAATTCATCAAGGAAAGTTTGAGTGTTCTTTGTTTACATTTGTTCTTTGTTTCTTGATCATTATTTATATGATCCAATTGTTTCCACAAATACCTATATAAGTTTTTGGATATATAAAACAAAAAACAGGATTGAAAACATACGTTGAAAAATGGAAGAAACATGCTAAAGCAACTTAAATGAATCTTCATTACAAATGGCAAATTAGATAAATTTGGTAAATCTCATTGCATCGAACATTTATAGACTTTATTGATGTTAATAAACTAAAGCAGAATCTTTAACAAAACTACAGGTTTAGCAACTATATGGACAATTGCACAGGATTTTGTGAATGTCCCTTAGATTGCAATTATGGTCCATGGATAAGTCTTCCAAACACCTTTCGAAACTAGTAATGACATATACAATCCCATATTTTGTGAATGTTCCCTTAGATATTTGACATGCATAGCACCGCTTCACAAAGTTCTCCACATTCCTGTGCATCCTCAACAAATAGTATCTCTCATTCACCGCATCTAAAGTCTTATCCCTTCTAAGATGTGCTACTAATCCCTCACTATACAAATCTCGTATTATCTTCTCTTAAAGTGAGGTATTTAGCACACATAATTAATTTTTTTTTCATTAGATAACCCTTTTGGATGTAGAAATCTTTCACAGCTTGGTGATTCTTAAATTTTAACCACACCTTTTTGAAATCTAGGTCATTTTCATACAACCCCTTCAACTTCTCAAATCCCACAATCTCTCCACTCAATACAACTGTAACAGAGAATATAGAAAATGATTTTCTTATCTCGTATTGAAGGAAAATAAAGGTATTTATACATAATTTTAATAGCTAATTAAGGAAATTTTTGATAATTAGCCTATGATTTCTCTCCTACGATTATGCTACTATATACAAGGAAACAAATCATTCCTAGCTGTATATATTCATAACTCCCCCTCAAGTTGGAGCGTAGATATTAATCATGCCTAGCTTGTTACAATGATATTCCACTCGAGGCCCATTTAATGCTTTCGTGAACAAATCATCTAGTTGCTCTCCTGTCTTCACATATCCGGTGGTGATTATATTGTCCTGAATCTTTTCACAGATAAAGTGGTAGTCAACCTTATCAAGGGTAGATATTATGGTTAAGATTATGGCTGAAATTAAGAGATTTAATTAACCTTAATTATGTACATTAATTGTATATATATTGTTACTTATATTAGGATATATGTAATTAATGTATTAAACAGGCATATTTTCTTACTTAAAATAGGTGTACAGAATTTCTATTTAATAGAAAGAATTTTCAAGAGAAAGGGCATTCAACCTTTGACTCAAAATATTGTCATGGTATCAAAGCTTGCTACTTGAACTTTTGCTTTTGACTGTTAAAAGTTTTCTGGTTTGTTGTTTTCTCTTAGGGTTGATTCATTTTTTGATCGAACATTTCGTTCCTAGATACCTTTGTTCTTGGTCAATTATTTTGCGATTGACATTCTTACAATTCATAATTTTACTTTTGAAGTTTTTGAAAAATGTCTATGAAAAATTCTTTTGGAAAAATGTCTATAGAATCCTTAGCTATCAAATTTACTTGAAAGAATTATGCGGCATAAGAATTTCAATTCAGGATGTTTGTGAAAGAGAAAGACCTCTGAAGTCATATTGATGGATCTTTTACAAAACCTAAAGATGGTAAAGAACGTAGTCAATGGGAGGCGAAGGATGCTAGAATTATTTCTTCGATTTTAGCATCTATCGAAGCTCATATGGTGAACAATTTACACTCCTTTGATACAGCAAAAGAGATATGGGATTATTTGAAACGCATATATCATCAAGATAACACAGCCAGAAGATTTCAGCTTGAACTTAAGATTAGCAAATATAGTTAATGTAATCTCTCTATTGAGGAATATTATTCTGGATTTATTAATTTATGGAGCGAATATTCTGGCATAATCTATTCTAAGGTAACAAAAGAAGCCTTATCTAGCCTTCAATCAGTTCATGAAGTTAGTAGGTGTGATTTATTTTTGGTGAAATTGGGGCCTGAATTTGAAATGGCTAGGGCTAGATTGTTAAATAGAGATCGAGTTCCTTTTTAAACGTGTGTCTTGGTGAATTATTGCGTGAAGAATAGAGAATTGCTACACAAACTATCATAGGTGCGTCCCTGGAAGTGTCTGAAGTTATCAATGTTGCCTATGCTGCTCAAGGAAAAACTCGAGGAAAGGGACAGGTGCAGTGCTATAGTTGCAAAGAATATGGCCATATTGCTCGCAATTGTGGGAAGAAATTTTGCAACTATTGTAAGCAAAATAGCCATATTATCAAGGAATGTCCTAAACGTCCAAAGAACTGACAAGTCTAAGCCTTTCAAGCTGTTGCTCAAGACCTTAATACTATTAGTTCTAAATCAGTATCCACAACCATCACCAACCAGATTACTCTTACTCCAGAAATGGTTCAATAAATGATTTTTTTAGCATTTTATGCCCTTGGACTTCTAGGTCAAGGTAAAATTGTTTCTTCTCCTTGGTTTGTTGATTTCGGAGCATCCAATCATATAACTGGCTCTCCTACATCATTACATAATCTACGACAATATACTGGTACACAAAATATTCAGATTACTAATGGTAATAATCTCTCAATTACAATCGTTGGTGATATTGGACCTTTTTTTCGTCATGTATTTGTCTCTCCTGGGCTATCTACTAGCTTAATTTCTGTTGGTCAAATGGTGGATAATAACTGTAATGTACAATTCTCTCATGATGGTTGTCTTGTGTAGGATTAGGTGTCGGGGAAGGTGATCGCGAAGGGGTCTAAAATAGGCAGATTATTTCCGCTGCAATTTACAATTCCTAGAACTTTGTCTTTGTCTTCGTTTATTATTGACAATAAAGTTGAAGTCTGGCACAGACAATTGGGCCATCCTAATAATATGGTTTTATCTAATTTAATAAGTGTAGTTTTCTTGGTAACAAAGATCAGCATTCTATTCATACATTGCCTTTTGATTGTTCTACTTATAAATTAGGAAAAAGTAAAACTTTACCTTTCCCTACTCATGGTGGACATGCTAATACATGCTTTGAGATTATTCATAGTGATGTTTGGGGTGTTACTCCTGTCATTTCACATGCGTAATATAAGTATGTTATGACATTCATTGATGACTACAGTCATTTCACATGGATATATTTTTTGCGCTCTAAAGCTGAGGTGTTCACTGTTTTTAAGAAATTTCTAACTTATATTGAGACACAATTTTCCATTTGCATTAAGATTTTAAGGTCTGATAATGGTGGTGAATATATATCACATGATTTTCAAGTCTTTTTGTAACAGAAAGGTATAATATCTTAACTATCATGTCTTTATATCCCTCAATAGAATGGAGTGGCTAAACAACCGTCACTTGTTGCATATGGTTCGAATGTTGCTCTTGGAGTTTTCAGTCTAATCTAAATTTGGGTAGAAGCTTTATCTACTATAGTTTATTTAATTGATCGGTTGCCTTCTCAATAATTGAATTTTGATTCTCCTTATTATCTTCTATTTGGTATGCATCCTGATTATCATAATCTACACACATTTGGATGTGTTTGTTTTGTTCACTTACCTCCTCATGAGTGTCATAAGCTTACGGCTCAATCTGTACGGTGTGCTTTTATGGGTTATAATAATGCTCACAAAGGGTTTTCATGTTACGAAGCTATTGCTAATCGTCTACATATTTCTAGAAATGTGATTTTCTTTGAACATGAGTACTACTTTCAGCAGCATGTTTCTTCTTCCAAAGGTGTCTTCCTGCCTAACTTTGATGATATCTCTCCACCAATTGAGCTATTCAAACCTGGGATTGTCTATCAGTGATGACAAACTTCATCATCACAAAACCTTCCCGACCCTCATCCAGCTACTACACTCCCAGCTCTTCGACAATTTTATCATATCAATCGACCTCCTGATAGGTATGGTTTCTCTGCCACTTTAATTGACACAACAATCGCTACATCCTATTCTCAGGCAGCTAAACATACATGTTAGGTGAAAGCTATGGAAGAAGAACTTCAAGCTCTTCAAGCGAATCACATTTGGGCTATTGTTCGCCGTCCTACTGGGGTTAAGCCCATTGGTTGTAAATGAGTATATTCTATTAAGCTCAGATCTGATGGATTACTTGCAAGATATAAAGTAAGATTGGTGGCTCTCGGTAATAGATAGGAGTATAGGGTGGATTATGAGGAGACCTTTACACCTGTAGCAAAGATGACAATGGTGCGACTTGTTCTAACTATTACTGCTTCTAAAGGTTGGTCATTACGACAAATGGATATTAAGAATGCCTTTTTGCATGGAGATCTTAAAGAAGACATTTATATGACTCCACCATTAGAGTTATTTTTCACACCTTCTACAAATATTTGCAAGTTAAAACGATTACTTTATAGTTTAAAACAGGCTCCACGTACTCCATTTGATAAGTTCCGTTCTACGCTTCTTAGCTTCTCCTTTGTCAAAAGTCAACATGACTCTTCTTTATTTCTTTGCAAGACTGTTAAGGGACTTGTCTTACTTCTAGTATATATGGATGATATTGTTATTACAAGGAGTGACACAGACTTAATTTCTTAACTTCAGAAACGACTTCAGAATTCTTTTCATATGAAGACTTGGGTCATTTACAGTATTTTTTAGGCCTTGAGGTGCAATCTACCTCAGCAAGTATTTTTTTACATAAGCATAAATACATCCAGGAGTTAATTGCGTTAGCAAGACTCCAAAATAGTCGTTTTGTTGATACTCCCTTAGAAGTTAATGTTAAATATCGCCGTGATGTGGGTGATTTTCTCTTAAATCCCTCTTTATATCGACAAATCGTGAGAAGTCTAAACTAGCTCACTATTACTCAGCCCGATATTTCTTTTACTGTTCAACAAATTGGTCAATTTATGTAGGCTCCTACACATCTCCATCTAGTCACTGTTTGTCGTATTATTCACTATTTACGAGGCACTTCTGTCTGTGGTCTTTTCTTTCCTGTCAATTCTCCTATTCGTTTGGTGGCTTATAGTGATGCTGATTAGGCTGGTTGTTCTGATACTTGGCGTTCAATTACTGGTTGGTGCATGTTTCTTGGCAACTCTCTCGTTTCCTAAAAAAGTAAGAAGTAAGATCGGGTGTCTAAGTCCTCTACTGAATCAGAGTATCGTGCTATGTCTTCTGCATGTTATGAAATTATTTGGCTTTGAGGACTATTAGGTGAGCTTGGTTTTTTACAAATTGAGCCTACTCCTCTCCATGTGGATAACACTAGTGCTATTCAAATTATTGCTAATCTTGTCTTTCATGAGCACACTATACATATTGAAGTTGATTGTCACTTTATTCATAAAGCATATGATACTCGAGTTATCACTCTTCCCCATATCTCCACTAATCTCTAGACTGCTATATATTTACTAAGGCCCTTTCTTAACATCGACAAAACTTCCTTGTTGACAAATTGATGCTTCTTGATCATCCAGCATCAATTTGAAGGGGGATATCAAGGGCAAATATTATGGCTGAAATTAAGAGATTTAATCAACCTTATTTATGTACATTAATTGTATATATATTGTTACTTATATTAGGATATATGTAATTAATATATTAAATAGGCATATTTTCTTACTTAAAATAGGTGTACAAAATTTCTATTTAATGGAAAGAGTTCTCAAGAGAAAGGTATACTTAGTTCGCTCATGATATACTGGATTGGAGGTGATGTGAAGAGCAGCTTGATTATCACACAAAAGTTTTGCAGGAAATGAGGAACTCGAACCAATTTCTGCTAAAAGATGGTTTATCCATAAAATTTCACAAGTGGAGTTTGTCATGACTCTGTATTTAGATTCCGCACTAGATGTGGATACAACATTCTATTTCTTATCTTCCATAACACCAGGTTTCCACTAACAAAGACACAATAACCTATAGTAGACATTCTTTCACTTTTAGATCCAACCCAATGAGCATCTGAAAAGCACTTCATGCGAGTATGCCCATGATCACTGTATAGTATACTAAGTTCAGAAGTCCTCTTCAAATAACATAAGATTTATTCTAAAACTTTTCAATGTTTGACTGTAAGTGCAGACATGAACTGGCTAATAACACTGACTGCAAAAGCAATGTCTAGACGGGTCATTACTGCAAGATAATTTAATTTCCTGACTAACTCTATACCTTTCTGGATCATCAAAGGGGTCACCTTCGTCTTTAGTGAGATGCTCATTGAGAACCATTGGCGTTCTACATGGCTTGACTCCCAACTTTCCAGTTTCTACAAGTTAAGAACATACTTTCTCTGAGACAGAATAATTCCTTTCTTGCTTCTTAATAGTTTAACTCCCAAGACAAAATAATACCTAGTATGTAAGAAAGACTTGAGAGAGGAGATTCCTGCATAATCACTTCCTGTAATTACTATATCGTCAACATACACAATCAGGAGAATAATGCCAGCTTCCAACTGTCTGTAGAAGATTGAGTGATCACACTTGCTCTTCTTCAGCTCAAACTCTTGGACTACCTCACTGAATTTGCCAAACCAAGCATGAGAACTCTGCTTTAATCCATACAAAGATTTTTTTATATGGCAAACTTTCCCATACTCCCCCTGAGCAACAAATCCAGGTGGTTGTTACATATATATTTCTTTTTGGAGGTCTCCATGAATAAATGCATTTTTGATATCCAGCTGATGTAAAGGCCAATGTTGAGAAGCAGGAAGTGATATAAATAGACGAACCGACATCAATATAACCACAGAAGATAGAGTGTCTAGTTTCATTAGTAAGAGGGTCTTGAATTAAATGGTTAGCTTTTTCAACACTCCGCAAGTAAATTCTAATTTTTCTGCTCCATTCTAAATAATTACACCCCTTTAATTTGTGTGTTCAGTGATTTTTACGAGTGTTGCAACAATTTCAGTAATAGGTTTACTATCACCAGCCATATTAATACCAATACCAATCAAAGAAAATTCTAAAGAGAGCAACCAAAAGTCCACAAAACAAATATGATGCAGGAATTAGACAGAACCTGGTCATAACTCAAACCGTGAAAAAGGATCGAAGGCTATTAAATAAGGGAAAAACCCATCAACCAAAGTTATTCAGCCACCAGACCACTGGAAATAAGCCGGAACAAAAGATTTTTCATTGAACAAGATGACTGGGAAGCAAACGGAACACTCACACTCCACCACGCGCCGACATGTGAAGAACTAGGCAAAAGACAATGAAGGCTCATGACACCCACTCGCTAGTTGTCTGATCATTGGACTCTGGGAAACTGCTAATCAGAACCTGATGCTTCTCCCCTTGCTGGTGGTGAAATCAAACAATCACTGGAACATGTGACTCAAAAGGAATAATAGCCAAGAATCACCAAACCCAAAAAAATATAGAAACCCAGACATGATTGGCTCTGATACCATGTAACAGAGAATATAGAAAATGATTTTATTATCTCGTATTAAAGGAAAACAAAGTTATTTATACACAATTCTAATAGCTAATTAAGGAAATTTATGGTAATTAGCCTATGATTTCTCCTACAATTATGCTAATATATATAAGGAAACAAATCATTCCTTATCACACCCGTAATTGTACTTTAAGGGTATAATTGTAACTTCATCGTATTTACTGTTCATACTTTTGCATCCATCGTGCATATCGATAGTTCGTCTGTCTATTTTTAGATATATTTGACATTTATGAGGGTTAAAAGGAGTTCATGTGAATATATGTTGGGACCCCGTAGGTGATTTTTATTTTCGGAAGGGACTTAAGTGGAAAAGCCCATTTTTGGCAAGTTCGATTGACCGAATGGGTAGTTCGTTCGATAGAAATTCTGGCTTTCGATTCGGTCGATCAAATAAAGGGATTCGTTCGACCGAAGAGATGATTCGTTTGACCGAACTTTGTTTCGTTCGATCGGAAATTTTCAAACTTTTTGAGTACTATTCACACCAAAAAATTCGATCGATCAAAGTTACTATTCGTTCGACCGAAAGGGTGGTTCGGTCGATCGAATCGACACGAAATAACGATTTTGCCCTCTTCCAAAAGCTTCCTCCTTCAGTAAACTTAAGGGTAAAATGGTAATTTCACTCTTTTTCTATAAATAGGGGTGTGGGGGTAGAATTTTTGGGCTTTGTTTCTCTTTTCTTCCCTTCTTTCTCCTCTCACGTTCTCTCCACCCCTCTCTCTAGCTTTTGCTCGATTTTCACCCAAATCACGATTTCTTTTCGCAAATAAGTCACGTTCCGCGCATCTAACGTACTGTGACCATCAATTTGACGTTGAGGACGCGTATTCGCGAATGGCCACTTAGGGTTTCGAAGGAGACATTTGGGGTTTTTCGATTTTAAGGCGAAATCAAAGTAAACCGATCATACCACGAGGTTCGTAGCGTCATTTCTCATCTATCTGCATGTTCATTTCACGATATTAAGCATGTTGATTTGTGGGTTTTACTGTTCATCCGAGTCGTTTTTCATAGATTTTGCACGTACCTTTTAGTTCTAACGCGTAATGTGGGTTGTATAGGAATCGTAGAAGTTGTAAGAAGCTAGAAATATAATTTTGAAAATTTAGGATTTGGTATGAACAGTAACTTCGATTACTGTTCATACAAGGGCATGGGACTCACAAATCAAAATCGTGCCTATAAATAGAAATGAGTCGTTTTAATCAAAATATGGGTCCATAGCGGTAATAATTTAGTAATTCGAGTTTTATCGAGAATTTTCGATACTTTCGGGTATTGGTGCAACGTTAAGAATCCAGGGTTAGCTTACACTTCATGCATTCGAGTTCATTACGCATTTAGAATGTATATTGATAGAAATGTTATGTTGTGATTAGGCGACGGTTCGAGGACGAGGTATTCGTGTGAGTCGTCGCGAAACGAGGGAAACTAGGGAGTGTATGCCCTCCCTATACTGTGAGTGGACACTTGTTTTATTTTATATCTTTATTTCTAAGTCTATTTTCCCTATCAATGAAATAACATGTAAATGTTTTTAAATGATTTTCCTTATTTCTTTTGAAACATGAAATTGTATATATATATGCTGTATATATATAGTTTTGATATGGATTTGATAATGCTTTGGGTACGTTGATACATGTTTGATATGATGAAATGGCCAGCGGGCTGGATT
>JAVXUL010040517.1:0-11027 GCA_035590515.1 Trichilia minutiflora
GTATTTGACTTGTTATTTGGCTTTGAACAAAAGCTTGTATTGCTTGTTTAACCTTTGAAACTTGTTGCCTTGTAATTAGACCATTAGGCATGTGTAGCTTGTCTTATTGTGTATTGTGGCATTGAACCTCCTTGCCAAGATTGGTTGTATCAGTATCGATACTTGAACTTCTTGATATAAGGTATTAATACTTCAATGAGATGTATCGATAGTCAGATACTCCTATCTTTCTTGTCTAAAGATCGATTATTTTGAAGCCTTGTATCAATCCTTTACTCCTACACATAAACTCTCTCACCCATTTAGCCATAAGTGTAATAGTGCTCAACAATTTTAATCTTTATATACTTAGCTCAATTTTAACTCAATTCAAAGTTTTATTTATCAAATCCATCACAATTTCAACTTAAAACACTCTGTGAATTATCAATTGATTAAATCAATTACATAATTAACTAATTAATTCAATTTCAACTTAATCAATCAAATCAAATTAATTAACTCAATCAGTTAATTTAATTTATTTTTTTTTCATCATAAAAAACACATCAAGTCATCAAAACTAAGCTAGAAAATTGTTTAAAACAATAAATTTATTTTTAAAAAATATGATCTCAAAAGAAATAAAGAGATAACCTATCATACAAATTAATTAATTAATTTATAATATATCTAACGTTTCTTTATATTAAAATAACTATATCAATTCTTACTATTAAACTTCATTTACTACAATCATTACTTTGTTATTTCTTATTATTTTTGAATAGATCTCAACAAAAAAAGGATATCAATTGAAAATAGAATAAAAAATAGAATTAACATGAGAAAACAACAATCCTATATATTTATGTGAAAATAATTTCATAACATTAAAATCGATTATATTTGATACGGATTAACGAATTGAATTTAATTCAATTCACAATCTAATCCTCAAATGACGGTTTGTAAAATTTCAATTCACAAATTGATCTAAATTGCATAAATTAACGGATTGGAATAACTTGGATTGGATCGAATGAAATTTGTCCACTCCTAATTGTGTGAATATTCTTAACTTTCACGGAACTTTACTTACTTTATTGTAAAATCAAATGATGGCTTACTATTTTTTTTATGAGGTAGGTAAAAAGAATGGCAAAATTACTTTAATAAGTAGTCAAATTTATGGTCAAAATTGACGATAGAGTTATAATTGAATATATATAAAATTCTCTCTAAAATTACAAAAATGCTATTATAGTTTCCTATAAATAAGGGAAACTTCTCACTTGTAAACCATCATCAATAATTATAATTCAAGTCTGAGCGAGTGAAACTTGGGTGTAAGTGAATTTTGAAAAAAAGGATATGAGAGTGAGCTTATTACCTTTTTCATAAAATCTTTATTTTTTTCATAGTGATTCTTTACAGTTTTTGGCCTGTACACATAGACAAATTACTAAAACACGTAAATTGAATATTCGAAATCATTTTCTTATTACATTTATTTCTCTATATTATTATCATATCCTCAATATTCATCTTGAATAAAATCCCACCTAATTACATTTATGTGTTTTATCCTTCGAGGATAAATATGATTTTTTCAAAGTTAAATAGCATTTTGGATATCATAATAGATCTTAACAATCTTTTGTTTCAAACCATGTTCACCAATAATATACTAAGCTTTTGTTGTCAAGAGGGCAATAACAAATTGAATGCTTATTTTATAGCTGAGGGGAGGATTTTCCCCCTCCCTTCCACCCCTTTGGAGTTAGGCTTAGGCTTGATACCAAATGGTATTAGAGCCTCACCTCGTCTGGTTGGTAGGTTTATGGATTATATGATCGATAGATTCATGGCCTGGTTCTTTACTTTCTATGTATTGTACAGTTTAAAAGGTGGGCAAACCTTCCTATATAAACTGGCTTTTGAGGTGGGATTAGGTTCAGATTTATATCACGATTGTAGACAGTTGCAAAATGTAGGCAAACCTTCCCTTACAAGCTAACTTTTAAGGTGAGGTTAGGCTCAAGTTCATAACACAATTGAGACAGTTGTAAAATATAAATAAATTCTTAATTTCATAATATACCCAATTGATTTAATTAATTTTACCTTGTTTTCATATAAGTTTTCCTACTATACTCACTATAAAATACTTACATTCAAAGTGACAGATCAAATCTTAAACAAACTATTGACAACGTGTTAAAAAATACAATAAAAATAATCGCAAGTGCACAATATCGAGTTTTGTAATGTAAAACAATAAAAATTAGGTTGTTGATCCCACGAGGAATGTGAAATATTCTAAAGTTGAATAGTTCAATTAAAAAGATTTAATTCTATTTGAGCAAACGTGAATGATTACTAATTCTAATCAAATAATTAATAACTAAGAAATAAAACTATTAACTAAGTGACTAGAGGATTCTAATTAAAGTATGCTTAAGGAACCTAACTACACCAAAGTCTCCTGTGTCAACACTCATTTACTACCATTTCCATGCATTTACCTCTTAATTAGAGTTAAAGTTGATTTTATCTCACCCCCCCCAGGGGTGGCCTGGTGGTGGGAATTGGGCTTGGGACCTCAAGGTCCCAAGTTCAATTCCCCCCCATGGCACCTTTGTTGAAGCGCCTAGGGGGTCAGGCCCTACTTTTCTCCAGTCGTTTGGTACCGCCTGTCAGGGTACTTGCCGGTCAGGGTACCACGGGCGCTTTCAATTTAGGCTTGGGCCCCGTCCTCGTGACGCTGCTTTAGGGTAGTCGAGGCCTGGGTCCCCGTGGCAAATCCCGGGGCAAGCAAATCTCGGGGTGTTGGCTGACGGTTGAAGTTTCCAGGTTTCCAAAAAAAAAAAAAGTTGATTTTATCTCATCTTCCGAATCTTGATAAAATTCTATACATCACCACCCAAGATAATATTCCTATTCAACTTGAGTTAGTTGTGTAGTTGTTAAGTAAAACACCAAAAATTGTTACCTAGTGACTAATTGTTTTTCAACAAATTAATAACTAAGTTATGCTTTCTTAATCTTATACAATAAACTCATTCTTTCAAGCATAGTTCATGTATCATTGGATTAGTTTCATGGCCAGTTAAACTAAGCATTAAAAATAAGAGCATAAATAAGTAAACACATTCTATGATAATAAATAAGTATAATACAAGAATACTAAGGTTTCATTAAGCCCTTCAGCACAAGAAAATTTAGCTAACCATGGTGAATATTCCAATACAAAATATTTTCTAGAACATGTTCATTGTATACAATAAAATACTAAAAAAAAATTAAGGAAAGAAAACTCTTCAATTTTGTTGGAGCCCGTGTTTTGTGTTCTTCTCTCCTCCCCCAATCTCTTAGTATTTTTGCTTCCCAAAATAGGTATGGAATCTTCTAAAATTTTTGGTGGCTGCTAGGTTTCCCTTTCATAAATCCCAAGAAAGATCCTTTAAATAGTGAGATTTTAGGACACTAGTAGAAACATCTCTGCGTTTCGAAGTTGCAGTAGGCAAAAAATATTCCTACTACAGCGAGTGTTTTCGCCTTTCTCGCTGAGCGAGGGTCTATGCAAATCTCATTGTAGCAAGAGAAAATTATTCCCGCTACAGCGAGGAACTAATTTAAGCAATCCTAAAGACCATAGCCCCGAACATCTTCTTTCCAATGCCACTTTTAAAACCTTGAACCAATCCAATTCTTGGTAAATTGACACAACTAGAACTTACGCAAAACTAACAAGAAAAACATAAAAATACCAACAAAATTACTTGAAATTTAAGCAAAGATCGTAGCAATGGATGAGTGATAAAATCACTCATCAAATACCCCCGAAGTTAAATCTTTGCTTGTCCAGAGCAAAACAAAACAAAACAACTTAACAATACAAACACATGCACCAAGCTGAAAAAACACAATCAAACACAAAAACAAAACATGCACAAAAATCAATCACTCAAAAAAAAAAACTTGATGCTTGTTAGTGATCGAATTAATGAAAACACAAATCTTAAATATTGACGTCAAACTAAAGACTACTCAAGGTATTCATGATTCATAAGACTGCATTAAGCTTTCATTTTCTTTTAAAAAGATGCCTTTAGAGAATTTAGGTGAATCTAAAGTTGACCTTGACTACTAATTCTCCTTTCACTCGTAATTATCATAAACGAAAATTTAGAGTTTGAATAACTAAGAGCTTGAGCATTTTAATTATCACAACACTTAACTCTTGCTTGAGCTCTAATTGACCTTTTTGTTGACCTATGTGTTTTTGATGATGAGCAAATTATTTTGTTGATAAACAAATGATTTGTTTGATTAAATTGTTTTAATTGTTTTGCATTTGTTTGATTAATGATAATGCTTTGATTGTGCTTTATAAAGCTTCATTTATGTTTATATATTGAGCATATATTGTACTTGATGTTTTTGATTGAGAATGGTTGCTCACAGGTACAAAGGTATCAATTGAGAAAGGTGCTTGAAGAAGCATCAAGCACCTTTAAGGTGCTTGAAGGAGCATCAAGCACCTTTGAAGAAGGTACAAGAACCTTTGTGACGGAGAATTTTCAATTTTACATCAAAAGGTATCAACACCTTTCACAAAGGTATCAACATCTTTGAGAAAGGTATCAACACCTTTGAAGAAGTATCAAGCACCTTTGAAGACATCAAACACCTTTGTGACGGAGAATTTTGATTTTCCGTGGAAAGGTATTGATACCTTGGCAAATTTCTTAAGCACCTCATCAGGCACCTTAACAAATTGATCAAGCACCTTTAAACGTATCGATACCCCATCAAGCACCTTTGAACAAGATATTTCTGAAGAAGAAAAATCGATCAATCGTATCGACACCTTTACAAACGTATCGATACCTTCTTCAAATGAAAGCTATAACGGCTAGTTTCAAAGCATTTAATGAAGAATCAAAGAGCCGTTAGAGAGCCGTTGGGAGAACTCTCCAAGCTATTTAAAAGCTTCTCTCTCCTCAAGAAGAAGAAGGTGTGAACCAGAAGAAATAAAGAGAAAAGAAATAGAGCAAAATCAAGCATCATCTTTTATAATATTTTCTAAAGAGAGAAACTTCTTTTTACACTTATTGTATATCTGCTCTAGTGAGAGAAAAGTTATATAGCATTCTTACTATATTTGGGTTACACTTCACCCGTAGAAAGAAGTTGTTTTGGGTTGCTCTTCACCCGTAAAAAGAAAGACGTGTATTTGGTTGCCCTTCGTCGTTAAAGAAGGAGTTATAATCGAGGTTACTCTTGACCTGTGCAAACGAAGAGATAGTAGAGCCTTAGCCCGGTGAAAGCTGAGAGAGTGGATGTAGGTCTGGTTGTGTCGAACTACTATAAAATCTGAGTTTACAACTCTCTCTCTCTCTATCATTTACTTTCTGTTTTATAATTCTCTCTTTATTATTTATTGCTTTGTTTGTATATTTTATTTATGATTTATTGATTATTTACAAAGCATTTATATTGACTTAATCATTCATTCATTTAAGTTTTTAAATTTTTTATAAAGCCAATTCACCCCCCTCTTGGTTAATCACTGCCACCCTTTTATATACGTTTTTGACCCAACACTTTTTACGCGATTATTGAAGTTTCACATCCAACCTCCGATTACTCAATCTTTTAAAAATACAAGCTGCTTTGCATATTCTTATCTCTAGGCACCGTTTTATGTCAACACAAGATTCGTGTTTAACTCTTTTTGAGAAAAACAGGACTCATACAAGCACAGGTTTCATAATCACCCAAATCAAGTTTTAAATTTACAAAAACTCTCTTAAACATGTAAATTTACTTTTTAACATCACTAACATAGAATCACTTCACACTTAACCTTGACCACTCTAATTTTAACAACAATGAAAAGGTTTTGCGTTTCACTACTCCTAACACCAACTCTGATCATCATACACAAGCACTCATGCAAGAAACATTCAATTACACAAAACAATCCAAACATAACAATATTATTAATCAATAATTTTAATACAAAAATAAAAATGAACTATTTTAATACGAAAGCCAATAACAAGTTTAAAGGATCCCAAACAACCAATTAACAACTAGTACAGAAGAAAGTATTGCATAAAAGAAAATGGTCCATTTAAATTCCCCCAAACTTAATTCAAGTGTTGTCCTCAACACTTTAACAAAAACGGGTACCTGAAAGACGAGATAGGATCTCATCTTCTATGTATCATCCTGCTTATCATCATTCTCGTCATCATCATCCTTGCTGTCATCATCATCATCATCAGAATCCAAAGGCTGGAACTGCAAAAGCTGGGGATACTGAGAAGTGTCGTGCCCCGCTAATCGACCCTGATGAAGAAGTATGGCTCTTAAGCCGTCCAGAGAATTGCTAACATATGACATAAAGTGCTCCTGCTGCCTCGATAGCTTTGTTAGCTCCCTCTACGTCTGGTTGAGCTCTAAAACAATACCAACAATAGAGGTTTTCTTGAGTGAAGTCTTTTTGGGTATGGAGGAGGATGGCTGCTATAGTGAATTGGTACCGGTGGCCTTACCAATTCTGTCCATGGTGTAAATAGTAATGGGAGCCTTGGGTTGAAGCATCTCTAGGCTGGAGGCCTTCACCCCAGCTGAAGAAATGAGCTCAAAAATCAAAGATGGAAAAGAAAGCTCTACTGTTGTGTTTTCTGTCGAATAGTTAATATTCTGCGCTATCCACCAGCTCACATCTATATGCCTCTGATTCTTTAGGGCAAAAAGCATGAAAGCCCTTTCTTTGTTGACTTCCATGAGGTGATAAGAAGGACTAAGGCGGGCACAAAGGAAATGGTGCCAAATCTTCATTACAGGTTTCAATCGCTTAGTTAAGAAGTTTGTACGAACACCCTTCACAGTCGCCTAAGTCACTAGTCTACCACATAACTCCACCACCATAGCATCTAAATCTACGGACTCCATCAGATCCCCAATGTCATCGCAAACTGGTGGGATACGATAAAGCCTATTAATAGTGTCCCTATCAAATCAAATTTGCTTTCCTCGCACCACTGCATCTTGACTACCCCTTTTGCATTAGTGTAAAACTCCTTAACTAGAGTCATTGATGCCAATTTGGGTTGTTTCATAAAGTATTACCAACCCCTTCAATTAATCTCCCTTACGATTTTTGGGCACTCAAATTCTCGAAAAACCATACCCCTCTCCTTTAAACTAGCTCTCTTTTTAATCGACTTCTCAAAAATAGTGGTCGTCTCTTGGGAATGAAATTTTGTCCTATCAAAATCCTCTGAAGTTTCACCTCGGGGCCTTGACATTATCAAACACTTCAGACTTCAATGATTTTTCACAACAATGTTCTCATAACCGCCCATGTAATCACAATTAACACAACCCAAATACTTTACAATATGGTGAGTTAAACAATCAACAAAACTTTCCCAATCTTAAATTAACAAATCAATCCCAATAAAATTCACAAAAGAGTTTTTCTAACTAAACCCTAGGTTCTAAATTTATCTAAATACCTTAAAAATTAAAGAGTGAGAAAGTTAAATTAAGGTGTACCTTAAATCCTTGAAAGTAATTGAGGGCGATACCTTGATAGGAGAGTGAGATTTAAGAGAGAAAAACAAAATCTTTCCTTTAAAATGTGAAAACTATCTCAAAAATGGGTTTGGTACGTTTAAAAACCTAGCGATACTACAACGAGAAAGTTTTTCTCGCTGCAACGAGAGTCTCTAGAAAGTTCGTTGCAGCGTTTTTTTTTTCCTTTGCTGTAGTGCGACTTGCTGGAAAGTTTACTACAGCGCCCAATTTTTTCTTCATTACAGTCGGCATGTCTGAAATTTTTGTTGCAGTGGGATTTTTTTGTTTACTGCAATGAGACTCTGATTTCTTGATTGCTTAGACTACACTTTGGCTTTCTTGCATTAAATTATAAAAACTAGAATAAAATCAACTAAAACAAATTATATCAACACTTGAAGTAAAATGAAAATAATGTAAATAAACTAAATATTGGGTTGCCTTCCAATAAACTCTAGATTTAATGTCCCTAATCGGACTTGGCCGAACTCTTGTCACTCCGAATTTTTGAGCTTAAAATTCTCCTTCCCCTGCTCAAGCTCTTCATTTTTATAGTAATGCTTTAGTCTTTGACCATTGACTCTGAACAAATGCCCATTTTTATTTTCAAGCTCGATGGCCTCAAATGGTAACACTTTCTTGATGGTAAATGGTCCACACCATCTCGACTTGAGCTTTCTTGAAAATAACTCTTGAATCGACGACCCTTCTTCCTCTTCTAATTCTATCCGTGACAAATGATTAGCTACTACATTCTCACTACCTGTTTTATCACGAATTTCTGAGTCAAATTCTTGCAACAATAGAATCCATCGAACCAATCGGGGTTTGACATCTTTCTTTGCAAATAAATATCATATTGTTGCAAGATCGGTATAGATGGTGACTTTGGACTCCAAAATATAAGCTCTGAACTTTTTCACTGTAAAAACTATTGCTAACATCTCTTTTTCTGTGGTGGTATAATTCAACTGGGCCTCATTCAACATCAGGCTTGTATAGTAAATTGCTTGAAACATCTTATCCCTTCGCTGTCCAAGAACTGCTCCAACCGTAAAATCACTAGTATCGCACATAATTTCAAATGGTTTGCCTAATTTGGAGTAACTACGATAGGAGCTGAAATTAATTTCTGCTTGATCTTCTCAAAAGCCTCTCTACATGCATCATCAAAGTTGAAACCACATCTTTCTCAAGTAAATTATAGAGAGGCTTCACAATCTTAAAAAAATTCTTGATAAATCTTTGATAAAAACCTGCATGACCTAAGAAACTCCAAACTCCCCTCACATTAACTGACAGTGGTAGTTTTTGAATAACGACTAACATAGCTTGATCTACTTCGATCCCCTTCTTGGACACTAAATGAACCAACACAATATCGTCCCTTACCATGAAATGACATTTCTCTTAATTAAGCATTAGATTCATGTCTTCACATCTTTGGGGTATCATAGAAAGATTGTGTAGACAATGGTCAAAAGATGTTCCAAATACAGAGAAATCATCCATAAAAACTTCTATGACAACTTCAATAAGATCTAAAAAGATGGTTATCATACATCTCTGAAATATAACCAGTGCATTGCACAAACTAAACGTTTGAAAGTAAATATGCCATAAAGATAAATGAAAGTTGTCTTCTCCTGATCTTCTGGGCAAATGGGGATCTAATTGTAACTAAAATAACCGTCTAAGAAACAATAAAATTCATTCTCAGCAAGTTGATCTAACATTTGATTTATGAATGATAGTCGATACAAACTCTTCATTTGATTTATGACTGATAGTCGGTCAATTTCTCAAGAAAGTGATCTTTTCGAGTAGCCTTGTTAAGCTTCCGATAGTCGATACAAACTCTCCATCTCGTTACTGTTCTTGTTGGCACTAATTCATTCTTATCATTTTTAGTAACGGTGGTTTCACCTTTCTTGGACACTACTTGTACCGGACTCACCCATGGACTATCTGAAATAGTATAGATGATTCTTGCATTTAGTAATTTCAACACCTCAACCTTAACCACTTCTTTTATTGTTGGATTCAGTCTCTATTGATGCTCAATAGTTGACTTGTATTCTTCTTCCATCAGGATTTTATGCATACACACAACTGGACTTATACCTTTAATAGCTAAAATTGACCACTCAATAGCTAATCTATGTTTCTTCAAAACTTGTAATAATCTATCTTCTTGCTCTTGTTTTAGTGATGATGAAATGATGACTAGTAAAGTTGAGTTCTCACCTAAGAAAGTATACCTTAAATGTTTGGGTAATTATTTCAAAGATGGAACTTCAAGGGGAGTTATGGGCTGGATCTGTTGAGTCTTGTTATCACCAATTGCTTCAATTTCAATCAAATCTTCAAAAGTGAACACCCCACCTTTTTCCTCATTTTGAACTTTATAATAAAAATGCCCATCCTTAGCAGCTGAAAGATCTTTCTTGCACATATTAGAAGTTACTAAACAATGCTCTAAGGGATCCTTTGAGGAAAAATCTAGAAATATGGCATCTAGAGCTCTTGATTCCACATCCACCCTCTTGCAAGATTGGTCTCCATTTGAAAATTTCAATGATTGATAGATGCTGAATTGTACTTCCTTGTCATTAACTTGCAAGGTAAGATTCCCTCCATGAACATCTATAAGTGCTCTTCCTGTTGCCAAGAACGATCTTCCAAGAATGATTGGGATCCTCTATCTTTCTCCATATCAAGTATCACAAAATCCACCGGAAAGATGAATTTCTCCCCTTTAACTAATACATCTTTGACCACTGCCTTAGGAAAAGACAGAGAATGGTCTGCCATTTATAAAGAAATGGTCATGGGTTTTACTTCTCCTAAACCCAGCTTCTTAAAGACAGAAAGAGGTGTAAGATTGATGTTGGCACCAATATCACACAACACCTTCTCAAAAGGTGAATCCCCAATAATGTATAGAATTGTAAAATTACCTAGATCTTTAACCTTTTGAGGTATTTTTCTTTGAAGAATGACGCTACACTCTTCTGATAATTTCACTATTTTATGATCTTTCAATCGTCTCTTCTTAGACATCATTTTTTTCATAAACTTTGCATAATTAGGCATTTGCTCCAATGCTTCTATCAAGGGAATATTGATGTGAATTTTCTTGAAAATATCCAAAAATTTTCTAAATTGCTCGTCTAACTTCTTTTTTTAAAATCTTTAAGGAAAAGAGATTGGTGGAGGCCTAATAGATGGATTATTCGAAAACAAGATTCTTAAGCCATTGTTCACTTCTGTTGGTTTCTCCACTGCTTTTTTAAAATTATCAGCTTCTTCTCTCTCTTTAATTTTCTCCTTCTCTTTAGCAGGCTGTACGACTTCCTTCCTCGGTTGCAATTCTACCTCTCTCCCACTTCGCAAGGTGATAGCATTACAATGATCCTTGGGATTTTTCTCCATATCACTAAGAAACT
>JAVXUL010040568.1:0-11023 GCA_035590515.1 Trichilia minutiflora
ATATATAAAATTAATTTCATTTTTAAAATATAATAATAATAATAATAATAATAATAATAATAATAATAACACCATAATTTTGAAATCTATAAAATTTATTTTTGTTTTATTATTATTTTTTCAAATTGCCTTTGTGTTCAATTTATCGCATGTGCTAAAAGTCAATCGACCTAGAAGGCGGCCACGACTAAGAAATTGGATCCAACAGAAGATAGAAATGTTTTTGCGTTCCCATTTAAACCCACCCAAAAGCCGAAATGAAAATTTCATAAAGCCTGCTTTAGCCCAATTTTTATTTAAAGAGAGAGAGAGAGAGAGAGACCAAAAAAAAAATTATAATTAAATTTTACTTATTAAACTGATTAATTTCAATATTTTTAAAATATATATTTATTAATAAAATAATTTTTATGACTTTACATTATTTTTCTAATAAACTATCATTATAGAGTTATAAAAATTATTATATTAATAGATTATAATTTTAATAAATATGCATGAAACTACTTAAAAAAATAATTGATTAATAAATGATAAAACTAAACTTTAAGAACTTAACGTGTTTTTTAAAAATAAAAATCAAAAAAGCATAAAATATTTATACGTGCGTTTTAAAATAGGGTTGATATTATTTTAATTAATACATTAAATGATGTAGTAATTGACAATAATATATTAACTTTTATACTATTTAATAGATAAATTAAGAAAGCCTAATATCACTTGAGTTAAAAATATTTTAATATGTAGCGGTTGAATCTGTGTCAAGGGAGATGAATTTGTACGGGTTTTATGTTTTAAGTTTGATTTTTACCTCAACATTTTCTTTATTAAAGTGTTAAAAGAGTAAGGTCAAAATTTTTATCTTATATTTGATATCATTGCGTGTAATTTCTGTACACGTATCCTGTAATTTAGGATGACTGTCAGGTGATTCGTATGATTCCGTTTTTAAGAGATTGTATCAATCTTGTGCATAATCGAACTTCTTGATAATGATTAAATATAGGAGTTTTTTTTATGTGAAAAAAAATTAATAATACAAAATATCTCAAAAAATAATGGTAAAATGATTTGCTATTTACAAGTTCAATAAACCTAATCGGGGGAATGACAGTTATCCCCTACTGTTTTTTTAAAACATAAATACCCTCTATCATAAACTTTAAAGCACAAAAACCCTTATTATTTTTTTAAATAACAAATACCCCCTTCATTAAAAACAAAAATACATACTTTTATTATATAAATTCCTAATTTTTATCATATTAATCTCTGATTTATATCATATAAACCCCTAAATTAAAATAATTAAATTTTTTTAAAAAATATTTTAAATTTGATTTATTTTAATACTTTATTTACAATATTTTCTACTAAAAAAACTTATAAATTAATCTTCAAAAATTATATTTAAAATAATCATAAAAACTTATGAATATAAATTATAAATTCAATTTTTTTATAATATAAAAAATTATAGTTTATATGATATAAGTCATAAAGTATTAAAATAAATTAAATTTTAAGTATTTTTAAAAAAATACAAATTTAATTTAAAATAAAGTATTAAAATAAATTAAATATTAACAGTAAATATTTAAAATATTTATTTAATTTAAAATAAAATATTAAAATATTTAAAGTATTAACATTAAATATTAAATAAAAATATTATAAATAAATTAAATTTAAAGTATTTTTTTAAAAAAATTTAATTATTTTAATTTAGGGATTTATATGATATAAGCTAGGAGTTTGTATGATAAAAATTAGAGGTTTATATAATAGTATGTATTTTTATTTTTAATAAAAAGAGTATTTATTATTTTTAAAAACAGTAAGAGGGGTTTTTATTTAAAAGATTTCGAAGGAATAAATGATTTTTCAAAAAATCAACATTTATTTAAAGTGCGAATGTGATTCTCGCAAACCTAATATATCAACATCAACAAAAACTATACTTTAAAGTTAAAAACCTACGACAATTCAAAATGTGACCTCGTACCATAATGACCAACGTGTCTCCTTCCTTTTTCTTTTTCTTTTCTTTTAGTATTTTCCTTTTTGCTGTTGTTGTTTATGATGTTCTCAAATCAAAATTGCCTTTTTTCTTTTTATAAAATTATTAGCCATTAAATTATTGACAGGTTATTCTGTCACTTTATACTACTTTTAACTGTTGAATTAAATTTAAATATATAAATTCATATATGTCAATAATTATATACTATCGTATTAACTTAAACCTAATTTAAATGATATGAAATTATAAAAACTGAAATTATTTTTATCATAAATAAAAATAAGTCGTATAAATTACTTAATAATTCAATATTTTTTTGTATTTATTAATATTATAATCTCAAAAATTAAATATAAAATATTATTTTTCTGTCATCTTGATCTTATCAATGGAGAAAAAAATATAATATTTGTATTTAGTTTTGAAAAACTAGGCACCAAACCAAACTTATAAAAATTCAACAATTAAAGTTTATTCTGGATGTTTCCATCTTTAAAATGAAATTTGATTCTAAACTATAGCATTACCCTAAAGTCCGATGGTCCAATCAAATCACGATCATAAACAGTTAGTTTTTAATAGAAAGTAGAAACTAAGTCTCGTTGGAACTAATCCAGCCTTCCTAATGCAACATTTGTGCAATCTCCATCAAAATTTCTAAACGAGTCGAGATGATAGAGAACTTGTAGGTACCGTGCTGATGTGTTTGTCTCCTTGTCTGTTAAAGTGTTAATCGGACAACCCAACGAGAAAAACGTAAAACTTAGTGGTCCCACATTGGCTTTATTAATATTATTTGCTGCCCACGTGTTCATTTTGTAGCATTTGCAGATTGATCAAGGATGCCGTTACGCGAGCTCAAACGAGAGGTAATAGTTTAGACAACGACGCCTTTATTCAATAAACTCGATCCATAATAAGGATTTGAATTTAAAAATTTTAATACGAAAAATAATTAAATTAAATTAATATTATATAATTGATAAATATATTAAATTTAAATTTAAAATTTATTTAAAAAATAATAAATTAAATAAATAATTTAATTTAAATAAATATTTATATTTAAATTAATAATTATTTAATATAATAATTTTATTTATTTTATTTTATATATAATTTATATTTAAATAAATAATTATTTAAATATATTAAATTTTATATTAATTAATTTATTATATTATATTATAAATTAAATTTTAATAAACATAAAAAATATTATAAATTTATTAATATAATATAAATATCATATATTTATCGAAATCAAGAGATTCAAATTCAATCAAAACAGAGATTGTTTGGTAAAAAAGATTATACTTACTGTTTGCAATTAGGCCCGGTTCAAAATGAAATTTATACGAAGCCCACTTGTTTTTCTGGCAAATTCAACATGAGGCCGAAATTGGGCTATCAATAATAATTTCGAATACAAATTTAATACAAAATAAGATTTCTCAACTCTCTTTAATAAAATAAGTTAATGAATTTTGTTAATGTGTGTGTGACATTTGTTAAAATTTTTATATTTATTATTTATAATACTATTTTATATAATAATTATTAATAATTTTTAATATATTAAAAAATATAATTTATTAAATATAAAAATTTTAATAAATATCTTGAGGACGATATTAGCACAACTCTAAATAACAATAAATTTGGAAATTGATTATCGTTAACCCCACTATCTATTGAAGTATTTCTTTGCTTCCACTTTACGAAGAACAAAGTCAAGCAAACAAAACCTTCTTCTCCAGTGAAAAAAAAGCCTCTTGCTCCTAACTGAGTTGGACACTCACTTTCCATTCCTTTCACTACACCAAAAGCTTCCTCCATAACTCTCCTTAATGTATAAAACAAATAGATTTCTTCCTTTCTCGTGCCAACCACCACTAAATTTCCTCATCACATCACACGTTCTCTCCTAGATCTAACTATGAAGAAATTGCTGGTTCTCTTTATTGCAACTTTATTATCGGTCCTCGTGTGCGACGATGGAGACTCTAAGGTGAAGCCGACGGTGAAAATCGTGAAGGGCAAGAAGTTATGCGACAAAGGATGGGAATGCAAAGGATTTTCTGTGTATTGTTGCAATCAAACTATATCAGACTATTTCCAAACCTACCAATTTGAGAACCTTTTTGCTAAGCGTAATACTCTTGTAGCTCACGCAGTTGGGTTATGGGATTATCACTCTTTCATCACAGCTGCCGCTCTGTATCAGCCTCACGGGTTCGGTACCACCGGATGAAAACTAATGGGACAGAAGGAGGTTGCTGCCTTTCTTGGTCATGTAGGAAGCAAAACTTTGTGTAAGTAACAAAATTAGGGTTTAGATCTATTGTTGTTATCTCCTGTTCGTATATACCTAGCGTTCCTATAGGAAGCCTTCATTAACAACGATGGTGGTGATGCAATTAATTTCAGGTGGTTATGGAGTGGCGACGGGTGGACCGTTGGCTTGGGGTTTATGCTACAAGAAGGAAATGAGTCCTAGCCAGATGTACTGCAACGAAGATTTCAAATACACCTATCCTTGCACTTCCGGCGTCTCGAACCAAGGCCGAGGCACCTTGCCTATCTACTGGTATGTGAATCTTCTCCGTGAAAAGGAAACATGAAAAATCAGATAATTCTGTTTGTTATGCATTCATTCCCAAGTGTGGTAACTTGCTACTTAAGAAGTAGATGGCATCGCACCAACAGTTTGGTAGAGTAGAATGCATATAGAATCATTTCATGAATCATGCTTGGAAATGAAGGTAGGTTAATTTGCTCAAGAATGTATGATATAATTATAAAATTTAACCAATAATTATATCTAAAAATTGAGAATTAAAATAAAAGTTAAAATTATAATTTTTGTAAAATATCCGAAATTATTAAATGCCAAATGTAAGCGAAAAATCAGAATAACACTTTAATATATGTAAGTGTAACAAAAACACAACAATGCCAAACAAACCTTCAAGTTGTAACCTGAAATGAATCTTGTTGCTGCATATTTTCTTTTTATTGCAGGAACTACAACTACGGGGAAACCGGAGAGGCTCTCAAAGTTGATTTGTTGAACCATCCAGAGTACATTGAAAACAATGCAACTCTAGCCTTCCAGGCTGCAATTTGGAGGTGGATGACCCCGGTGAAGAAGAAAATTCCGTCGGCTCATGAAGTCTTCGTCAGAAAATGGAAGCCGACAAAGAACGACACTCAAGCCAAACGTCTCCCTGGTTTCGGCACCACCATGAACGTTTTATATGGCGATCAAGTTTGCGGCAAAGGTGACGACGAATCCATGAACAACGTGATCTCGCATTATCAATATTACCTCGATCTAATGGGAGTCGGCCGTGAAGAGGCCGGACCCCACGAAGTTCTCAGCTGCGGCGAGCAGGAAGTTTTCAATCCGTCGTCTTCTTCATCGTCTTCTTGAGCAATCACTTATGAATTAATTCATAGACCAATGGTGATGAATAACAAACGACGTCATCCGCTACAACAGTAGTAAAGGAGGGGCAAAAGTGTTAATTTTCCTGAGAATGCATGCATATAAACATTAATTTGAGATGTTTGTGTGATTATCAGAGACAAATTGTTGTGCAAATTTTTGAGACTCGGTGTGACCATGTCATTTTTTTTTCTAATCCTAAAAAAATCCAATCCAACCCAACTATAATGCAATAGAAAGAGGTGGTAACGTATCTGTTAAGAGTACTGTTGCAATAGAAAATTTTCTCTACAAATTTGTGGATTGACATATGATTGTATATCTTTACATTTTTATTGCAATAAATAAGAAATTATAAGAGTAAAATAAAAATAATTATATAAAATATGGGATATCTATACAATATTACGAGAATAATTTACAAATAAAAAGTTTGGATTATTAGTAACGGTGACAAATTAGATTGAATTAAATAAAATTTTAATACAATTCGCTATTCGCATATTGTGAATTGTGATTAAGATAATTCAATTTAATCTCAAAGTATATCATAATCTAATTCAATTCAAATTGCATAAAATAGATTAGAATGGACTGGTTTTGCCAATTGAATTTTGGATATAAATTTAAAAATAAAATCTAAAATTCAGGCTCAAATCTGTGAACGGTTTAGATTAGATTAAATTTCAAATTAAACTAAGTAAAGAGATAATTTATTATACAAATAAACTAATTAATTCATAATATATGTAATGTTAATTTTTGGCGTAAAACAAATAAAGAGATGATTACTTGTTATACAAACAAATTCATAATATTTGTAATGTTTTTTATGTTAAAATAACTGTATCAATTTTTATTCTAAAACTTTTTTTATTGTAATAATTATTTAACTATTTTTTATTATTATTTTTAGATTTTGATAAAACCATAATACATTTTTATTGTGTTTGTTTTGAGAAAATAATTTTTAAACTTTTTTTTTTGGAATAGAAAGAATAACAGTAACTTTGGAAATTGATTAACGTTAACCCCACTATCTATTGAAGTATTTCTTTGCTTCCACTTTTACGAAGAATAAAAGTCAAGCAAACAAAACCCTCTTTTCCAGCCATTGAAGCCTCTTGCTCCTGATTGAGTTGTGCACTAGCTTTCCATTCTTTTCACTCTACCAAAAACTTCCTCCGTAACTCTCCTCAATGTATAAAATTATTGATGCAAGAATTTCATATTGTCTTGAACTTTGTGCACAAAAATTGTCTTTACTTCAAGATAACTTTAAATTAAAGAAAACAATTAGAAAAAAAATCGAGAAATATCGATATGAGGTAAACAATGGTAAATATTGATATCAGTAATGGCATGTTATTCTTTTCCTTGAAAGGATCATTTCTTCTTTTCTGGTTTGACTTATTTTTCTTTTAGTCTTCCTTTACTCCTTTATCTTTTTTTCAAGACCCTTCATTAGTTAGCCTCTTTAAGCTATAACTCGCGAAATATTTATTAGTATTTGGTTTGGTCATTTATATACGATCATTTTCTAGCTCAAGATGACGAGCATCATCATTAAAAGTCTTGATGTCCTCGTTGTAGGTTAAATGTATTTTATATGCTCTCAGTTTTGTGGTGAAGAGTGGATGGCAGCCTGTAATTACTGTTCATCATATTATGGCCAGTTTTTTTAAGCTCACTAATCATATTTGACATGTGATGCGAATGTTGCCTCATGTTATGATTTGCTTGCTTTTATAATTATTAAACTTAAATGTAAGTTGTTTAAGCTTAGTCACAGAAGTTACAACGAACGTCGCTTTTAAGGTTATGTATATCTTAAAGGCTGTGACATATTTGCAAAAATCTCGTATGATGTCATTTTTCATACTGTTCAACAAGGTAAACCTAATGAGAGAACTCTTTCTTTTCTAGGCATTATAAGTCTCTAATTCTCTTCTGTGCTATGCAACATTGCCTTCTTAAAACTGTTCTATAGTATGATTCAAACTTTCTAATGCCTCTTGCTCTTTTAGTACATATTAGATTTTTATACTCTAAATTTCATAGTTATCACCATTAAGTCTAACATCTTTATTGAGTTCGTAAAACTATGTTTCTTGACGTTGAAGCTATTAATCTAGGATCTATCTGTATAAAATTGCACAGGTATTAATATTTAGCAAAGTATGTACTTAAATCTTTACATATGAATATTAAATCAATAATGATGTTGCTAAGGTATAGAATCAAAAGGGTATGCAGTGTTCCCAATCATCCTCCACGATTCTCATTAGTATTCATCATTAACTTAATTTTATTATGTAAAGTTTGGTTTTAAAATTATATCAATTTAAAATTCCAATTTAATACAAACAATCTCTATACTTATCTTATGTTAATAAATAAATTATAAAACATAATAATTGTCACGCTCTTCTTCCACCTATTAACCCAAAGTATTTATTCAAATATTTTTAAATTCATTTTTTAATTTATGCACATATACCGAGCAATTTTAACACACACACACACACACACATATATATATATATTATAAAAAAACAAACCAAAAAGGTTTCAGTCAAATATATCTCACAATGACATGTATCCATATATATATATACATATATCCCAAGTACAACATATGAACAACAAAAAGGTACAATTAGGAGAGAGGGACTTAAGATTAGTTGAACTCTGACTCACCTTTAATACAGTGATTATCTAACAAAAGTTGTGGAACGAAAGTCCTATAATGTAGACTAAGATCTTGAATAATAAATAATAAGGGGGTGAGCTGTCTACTCAATAAGTAAATAAACTAACAAATGCACCAATTCCATATATATATACCATATGGATAAAATATCATTATATTTTTTAACTTTAAGTTTGAACATAACAACTCAAGATAACATATCAAACAATAGTAACCATATAATCATCCCATAAATCTTCTATCATATACACAACTGTCATAAGGAATATATCTCATAGTATTCTTAACAAAGATTCCATTATTCAATCAACAGACAGTATATAGCATCATTTATAAGAGTCAGTATCAAGAATATCTTTACTATTACTTCTTATTCTTTTGGGCCCTGTTTGTTATAATTATTGGGATTTTACTCTTACCCAGTGCATCTTTTCACATCCCGGGATAACGCATCAGCCAATACCAGAATGTGCTTATATCATATCACTGATTAAATAGGCCCACCTCTTAATAGGTGATTACTCTTACGTAAATGATCATCTCAAGCTGTGTATACACAGTATCCCTCCTCGGGGAACTTGCTAGTCAGGTATTCCTAAAAAGAAGTTTACTATAACCTAACCGTATATAATAATCTTAACATACCAATTAGATCGACCTCTCAATAAGTGATTATTCTTGCCTAACTGGCTCATACTTTGCTATCAATTAGGCCCACCTCTCATTAGGTGATTACTTTTGCCTAATTGATAGCATGACACTGGGTAACCCCACATAATCATAAACAAACAAAATAAATTTTAATTATTTTCATCATGTCATTAATCACTTTATAAAGTAAATTTTCAACAAGTATCATTGAAAATATACATACAGTCAACATTTATATATCGATCAATGAATACTTTAATTTCACATAACAGTGAGTATAACTCACTTGGCCCAACCACGGCCTCACTATAACATCATCAACATTCTAACAATTATAATAATATTCATTACATCACATCACTAGTTAACACATTAATATACATCCTCTAACCATTGCAACAATAACAATCACCTCACGCTACAAGCCAACACAATAACAACAAGATTATCACAAGCCATCTACTATTTAACACATTCGCACATCAAACATACCATATGTTATCACGGATATAATCAACATTTGCAAATATGGTACCTGTGTTATTTATTTACTTACCTATATTAACTATTAATAAGTGGGAACTGTATGCCTCCGATCCCAACCTTTCCTCCAAATTCTTCTCTGGACCTAATATACATTTTATCTCATTAATACACATATTGCATATATCACACGAACTAGGCATTACACATTACAATCATTCTATGTATTCTATTCCTATTTGCATGCATTAATTTAGCTTGGCATTAATTATGAATGGTGTGTATGAATTTAGTACATCATTAATTTAGTGTATTATGAATATGTCATATTTATAAAAAGAATGAATTGCAACCATGTGAACATGCTTTTCACTTATCCCAGATTTTTTATCAGGTCATAATTAATGACTAATATGAGTTATTTTTAGGATAACTTTTGAACCACACATCGATTTCAGGGTTTTTTTATACCATTTTAAAGAGGAGACATGGGGCTATAATTTTACTGAAGAACACTTCTCCAAATACTGCACAGATCGGTACATAAAATTAAATGAATTAAGACATCATTTATTCCTGTCTCATCTGCGCATTGTTACAAAATTTTAATAACTTTATAAATATTTAGAGGAATTGAATGACGTTTAAACTAAATTAAAGTAGACATCTAGGGTGTGAAACCCGTCGTTTAGCATTTGGGTATAATTATAAATCCATCATGAGTGTACGTACATATCCTTGTGTTTAGATTTTTGCATGAGAGGGTATAAAACTTGATGATTATATCTTGGATCAGATTATGGTGTTGGATTTGAGCTTATAGGAAAGATCTGGATTTTTGACCTCAAAATCATCTCCAATTAAGAAAAAGTTCTTATCATTTTTGTAGAGCTCGAAGAGATCTTCACATTGATATATTATGACTTCCGAGCGGATATCTGAGCTAAAAGTTATGACCAATTGAAGTTGTAGTCCTCGGAAGGCTGACCAGAAGCAAAGGTATCGATATGTTTAGGAAAACGTATCGATACGTTGAGGTAGAGGCCAAGGGTATCGACACCTTTGAGGAAGGTATCGATACGTTTACTGTTGGGACCTAAGGTATCGATACCTTTGGTAAAGGGTATCGATACCTTGAAGGTATGATGAACAGTGAACAGTGCCCAACGTATCGATACGTTGGTCAGGGGTATCGACATGTTGGTGACGGAGATTGAATCCATTTGCGACGAAAGGTATCGATACGTTGAGGAAGGTATCGACACCCTGCAGGCTTGTGAACAGTGTTTTAGCCAAACGTATTGATACGTTGAGGCAAACGTTTCGATACGTTATGAGAAAAATGCCAAGGTATCGATACGTTTTTGAAACGTATCAACACCTTTGGGGGATTTTACAGTATTTATGCTCGGGGATAGGTCATTTTCCCCATTTTTCAAATTTTGGCTTCTCTCTCTACCAGAAATAGTAGAAATGCACTCTCTCAACTCTCAAAAACTGATCTCTTCCATTTCTCCATGAAACTTTGCCATTCCAGTTCCTATGAGCTGAGAATCAACACCAGAACCTAGAAATACCCTCTGATTAGAGTTTCACGCGACGGTTCGCGAGCAATCACGAAAAAGAGGTGATGGTGAACAGTAACAGAAAGAGGGATTCAAGCAAATCGGGGCTCTAAGCTCGCCTACGGGGTTAGGTA